>RJWJ010005593.1:0-67335 GCA_004363605.1 Indri indri | reverse complement strand
AAAAAAAAAAAAAAAAAAAAAAAAAAAAAAAAAAAAAAAAAAAAAAAAAAAAAAAAAAAAAAAAAAAAAAAAAAAAAAAAAAAAAAAAAAAAAAAAAAAAAAAAAAAAAAAAAAAAAAAAAAAAAAAAAAAAAAAAAAAAAAAAAAAAAAAAAAAAAAAAAAAAAGCAAAAACAAAACCAGCAAACCCTGGGCAAGGAAAAGGATCTAATTTCCAGAGTTACCACATTTTTCAATTCAAATGTCAAGTTTTCAACAAAAAAATGCAAGGCATACAAAGAAGAAAGTATGACCAATTAAGAGGGGGAAAAACCCCACAGACTCAACAAAAACTGTCCCTGAAACAGACTTGATGGCAGATCTATTAGACAAAGACTTTAAAATAACTGTCTTAAAGATGCTCAAATAATTACATGATTATATGGGGAAAGCCAAGAAAATTGTATATGAACAAAAATGAAATATCAATAAGGAAATTAAGAAAACTAAAAAGAAACCAAAAAGAAATTCTGGAGTATAAAGCTGCAATAACTGAAATGAAAAATTCAGTAGAGGCATTCAAAGGCAGATTTGAGCAGGCAGAAGAAACAATCAGCAAACTTGAAGATAGAGCAAAGGAAATTATTGAATCTGAAGAATGGGAAGAAAAAAGATTGAAGAAAAGTGAACAGAGCCCAAGGGACCTGTGGAACATAATCAAGCAGATCAACATATGCATTTTGGGAGTCCCAGAAAGAGAAGAGAGTAAGGGTAGAAAGAATATTTGAAGAAATAATGGGAAAACATTCCAAATTTGATGAAAGACATGAATATAAACATCCAAGAAGCTCAATGAATCCCAAGTATGATGAACTTAAAAGGCCCCACAGAAAGACACATTTTAATCAAACTGTTGAAAGATGAAGACAAAGAGAGCATTTGAAAGTAGCAAGAGAGACATGATTCATCACATACAAAGGATACTCTGCAAGAATATGAGCAGATGTGTCACCAGGAATTTTAGAAGCCTGAAGTTAGTGGGCTGATGTATTCAAAATGCTAAAAGAAAACAAAAACTGCCAACTAAGAATTCTATAGCCAGCTGTCCTTCAAAGGTGAGGGGGGAATTAAGACATTCTCAGGTAAACAAAAGTTCAGGGAGTTCATTACTGCTAGACTTGCCCTGGAAGAAATTCTAAAAGGAGTCTTGCAGGTTAAAATATAAAAACACTAGACAGCAGCTCAAAGCTGTATGAAGAAATAATGTTCCCAGAAAGGTAAATATATGAGCAGCTATAAGATCTAGTATCTTTGTAACAATGGTATATAACTCTACTTACTGTTTTCTGCATAATTTAAGATACTAATGCATTAAAATTATATTTTTGGATACACAGTGTACAGTGATCTAATTTTGTGACATCCACAACTGAAAGGGTTGAGGACAAAGCTGTTAAAAGAGCAGAGATTTTATATGTTTTTGAAGTTAAGATGGTGCAAATTCTAATTAGAGTCTTATAACTTTAGGACATTTAATAAGATCCCTATAGCAACCATAAAAAATAGCTGAAGAATATACACAAAGAAAATGAGAAAGAAATTAAAATGTTTCAGTTCAAAAACTCAACTAAACACAAGACAGTAATGCAGAAAATGAAGGACAAGAAAGCTATAAGACATATAGAGATTTTCATAGTAGATTAAAAAGAAACAAGCAGACAATCCATCCCCAAAATATTATCTAACTACATATTGTCTATAAGGGACTCATTTTGGATCTAAAGACACAAATGTGTTGAAAGTAAAAGGATGGAAAATGATATTCTATGCAAGTAGTAATCAAAAGAAAGCAGGGGTGGCTATATGAATATCAGACAAAATAGACTTTAAATCAATGTCTGTCAGAGACAGAATGATACAGTGGAAAGTGCCCTGGAATCAAGTCTCAGCTCTGCAACGTATAAAGCTAAATACAGTATAATGTATAATCCTGGATTGGATCCTGGACAAAAATTGACCAACAAAAAAGTTACTATAAAGGACATGATTGGGGAGGTTGGCAAAACTCGAGTATGTGTTGTATGTTAGATAATAGTATTTTTTAATATTAGATTTCTCGAATTTGGTAATAGTACTGTGGTTAGGTTAGGGCAATGTCCTTGTTCTTAGAAGATACATACTGAGTATTTAGGGAGTAAAGTGTTATGATGCCTACAACATACTCTAAATGGCTCATAATAATAATAATAGTAATACTAAATAATGTGCACAAATATGTGTGTGGAGAGTACAAGAGAAAATACAAATGCATCAATATCTTAAAAAGTGAATTCACATAAATTATATATATTGTGTTCATCATACTATTTTCCCAATTTTCTCTAGGTGTTAAATTCTTTTAAATAAAAAAGTTAAAAAGGGAAAATGAAAACCAGTTGAGGCAAAAACATGATCTATTAACACATATGCAGAATATACACATATGATGTCGATAATGGATGTATGTTCATCAATGAATGCCTATAACTACTGGTAAAATATATATTTTTCATTACCTGCCAGAACACTCAGGCATATTTATTCATATGTATATATAAAATGGAAACAAGTTGCACAAGACAGTACTTACTCTCATTTATCCTGACTTTTTCATTTTCATGTATTTTATTGTATTGTATTGTACTGTATTGTATTGTATTCCATTCTATTACATTCTACTAGATTTCCTTTTGAAATAAAAACTTTTCTATGCCATTCACTGAGTTTTTCCATGATCCTCTTTAGTAGGTCATAACTACAGTTTGAAAATCACAGCTCCATATGGCAAAGTTTGAATATCTGGCAAGACACTGAGTGTGGGAGGAATTGATAGGTAGATGGAATCATAGGGACTGTGGTAATCTGACATATATTCGCCAAGGAGAGGGAATTAAAGTTTTGTCATCAAGGAAGATACAGTGTATATCAGGGGCACTCATATACAAGTTGAATAGCTTATTGGTCCTTTTGACTTTGAACGTTGTCAGAAATTACTATAGTTATACTACAGAGAATAGAGAATAATAGTTTGGTAATAATAGTTGCATGAAAGTTCTTCACATTGACTTCTAAAAAATAGATGTGATTTAATTCGGATTACCTGGGTTTCAGTTAATATAAGTTTTAGTGCATTAAGCATTTGATTGTGCATGATGGCATAGTAATAGAGACCAAATTACAGACACAGTTCCAAAGAGCTGTAAAATAATCCATGATTATTCACATAAGGTAACTCTAAAAATCATGTCCCCAGTAATAAAGATTGTGAATTTTTTTGAACTTACTATGGGTTAGGCTCTGTTCCAAGTGGCATATAAACATCACTTCATTTAAGGGATATGAATTCAATAATCCACAAACAACCCTATGAGGTGATTGCTATTTTAATTTACAGTGAAGAAACTGAAGTTCTAAGAGGTGAAGTTCCTGCCTAAGTCTACACAGCTAGTACATGATGAAGCCAGGAGTTGAACCCAAGTCTTTTTTACTCCAATGTCTAAGTGCAAGAGCCTTAAACAATATACAATATAAGCTGGAAGATGCATGAATGAATTTTCCCTAGAGCCTCTGCAGGAAGTATGGTTCTGCCAACACCTTGATTTCAGACTTCTGGCCTCCAGAACTATGAGAGAATAAATTACCATTGTTTCAAGCCACCCAGTTTGTGGTAATTTGTTATGGCAGCCCTAGGAGGCCAATATAGGCAGTGTGACAAAAATAGGGATATGAATTCAATAATCAAGATTTTCTTACAAGCTGAGTAGAGGGGCACTTTGAGGATTTAGAAACAAAATGTACAGTTTAGGAAGCATGACTTTCAAAAACATTTAACTCATATTTATATTGTTGAATTGCCAGGTACAAACTGAAAATTCACTGTACAATCCAATAAGGTTTTTTCCATAATACTGATACAAAGATATGTCTCTTTGTTGAGTTAGTACTTCATTTCACATATAATTCAATAGCAGCATGGCTATTTATTCTTGAATAAGTTCTATAGCAGAGATTAATCTTGGCTTCATTTCATGTGCACTTGGTGACCAAGAAAAAAATAATTACAGCAGACCAAGTCATCAGTGTCATTGCTGTCAGAGTTCCAGCACAGAGGCAGGGGGCAAGCTGACACTGAGCCACGAGCAGGATAAGTAAGACAGAAAGCCTTGACTTTGTTCCTGGAGGCGCTCGGCAGTTCAAATCCAGTAACACAAGCACACCCAGCAAGAGGCACCACAATTCCAAAGCACTCAATGGGTCACAGCAAAAGAATGAGTTGAGATAGATGCTGGGATCCCACACAAGAAGTGAGCCTTGGAGTCAACAGATCTAATTTTTTACACACAAAAATTGTGAATCAGAATCTTCTGAAATCTTCTGATTTTTAAATATTGGCAAATAATCCAAATGAAATAACACTGTGCAGATTGTATAGAGAACATCAGTAGGCCACATACAACTCTGTGGACCATGGAGAGTTCTCTGATTGAATAGATTTCCCTTTTCAGTTGAATCTGAGGGCAGCAGGACTCAAGGAATGAATAGTAGAGGATGGAACTAGGTATGAATTTTAATCTTCTTCATCTGCAGGTGGCATTCTGTGTTACAGAGCTGGGCTCCACTAAGATTTGGTGGCACAGTTAGTAGGTTAAAAATAAAACAAAACAAAAACCAAAAAACAGATACACTTGGCATCAAAGATAGGATAGACAGGGACTTGTCTACAGTCCATAAGATTAAGGGAAACTAAGAACATTTTCCTGCTCTGGTCCATTAATGTATGAGAATTTGCATAGTAAGTGTCTAGACTACTTTTATATTCAGTCATTATTGTGGCTGGAGATTTTAATATCCTGCCAGAATTGTTTCTCACTTTTCTAGTGTTAAATGAGGCTGAAACATTGGTAGCTGTTCTCAATACCTGTAATAAAGGAAAAGAGCTGAAACAAGTAGGAACTGATGATTGAGATGAAAAGTGGACACTTTAGCCCTTAGAGCTCTGTTGTTCTGTGAGGTAGCCACTGGCTACCTTTGTTTATGCTTGTGATGAGGCCAGGATTTGAAGTATTCATGAGTTGCATGTAGCTATTGAGCCCGTAGATCGTCCTAGTCCAAATGCAGATGTGCTATTAAGAAATATACACCAAATTTCAAAGATTTATTACAAAGGGGAAAATATTTCGTGTTGAAATAAAAATATTTTGCCTATATTGGGTAAAATAAAATGTTATTAAAATTACTTTCACCTGTTTCTTTCTAATGTTTGTAATATCACTACAATATTTAAAATTACATGTGTAACCTGTATTTGGGGCTCACCGCTATTTCCGCTGGATAATACTGCCTTAGAGGATCATGAGTTAGGTAACCATTTGAATATGGACCAAAAACTTGAATTGCTGGCTAATGTTTCTCTTTGTAGCTGGATAAAATAATATGAGGTAGACCAAAGCACTGTTTATTTTTCAGGAATTAGGCAAATAATATGATCTCATGAACATGGGTTTTACATGATAGATATTTCTTACAAATATTTGTTCAAAATATTTTGGGTCAAATGGCAGAGCATGAGGTAGCTGATGAATGCCTGTCAAAGCAATTGTCACTTAGATGGAAATGTACAATTCTAAATAATAGCAGAAATTATAGTCTGCATGCTGCATTAGCCATCCTAATCTGCATAGAATTTTTTCTATAATGAATTTCAATGTAATAACACCAAATCCAGATGTAGCATTTGGATGATCACTAAGCCTTTTAGATCAATTTATTATGAATGAAAAAGGCATTTGCCTCTTCCTCAAATGATTTAATTTGCATTCCCTTCCTAGAAATCTTAAAAACCCAACAGAGGGAACTGTAACAGACATTAAACCAATTCAGAGATGTAAGCACTTAAGACTTGGTTTCCCCATATAACATGGCTTGTCTTTAGAATACAAATGGAGGCATTAATTTGGAAAGAAAGTATAAATTTTGCTTGGTGATGAAGGAAATATTTGAGTTCATGCTATTCAGGCAAATGAAGAATCGTTTATCAGAAAATTATTGTTTTGAACAAGAAATTCAAATATTGTCAATTTGAATTTAAATTATAGAAAGGAGTGCTATATCCTTCTAGGAAGACAGGAATTTAAATGCGTGACATTACTAAGGCATGCATAATGTTCTTAGCATTATTCTATAAATGGCGTTACGGGGTGTGTGTGTGTATGATGTGTGTGCGTATGTGTGTGTAATCATCATGATCCAATGGCATTTGTTAAATATCCTTTATGTGCATTATATTGTGCTAAAATGATAGAATTATAAACCTTTAAGATTGTAAGGGAAAGAGTCTGTAGTCCAAACCTCTGCTCTAAGCACATAGTACACTGATACTATTTCCAGGGGCTTACCACCTAGATGTCTCTGCTTTAAACCTATAGCATTAAGAAATTCACAACCTCACATAGAATATTTATAATTACAACCTTTTGACATTTACAGATATTTCCAACTGTCAACCATGGTCTTCTTTACACAGTTCCAAATTCCGCTTCCCCAAAATATAGATCTGTAGAGAAATACCTCTTGCTGTCAGATGTGCTTCATTCCTAGCAGTTCATGGGAACACTCAATACAAGACATTTTGAATGAGTAATATGAAAATTATGAAGATTCATCCTTTTACATATCATTTTACCTAGTCCAGTGATGCTATATTCTGCTTTGAAGTTTCAAGGCTACTGGCTCGAGAAGGTTTTGTAATACAAGTTTACATATTAGGAAGAATTCGGGCTATGGTGTAGAGGGTCTTAGATTAAAATCTCTTACCACTTATACTGATTCTTCCACCTAGAAAATTTATTTAACTTCAAGCAGAGAGTCTCCGCTTTTATGTATTCTATGCATTGGCATATAGAGTCAGATTTTATTTGTTAAGGGAATATTTTAAAAAATACAGAGGGTACTAATCCAATCAAACTCCTTACTTCACCAAAACAACTAGCTCGAAAGGATCTATAGAGGATAAACAAGAAAAGGACAAACCCTGATTACTCTCAGGGAGCCTGTCATTAAGATAAGAAGATGAAATATATTCATATGAAAGGATAATTGATTGATATGTAGCAGAGGAATGATATTAAAGATCCAAGGGAGTGTGGTGGTTAACAGCATGAGCTCTGGAGCCAGGCTGCCTGGGTTCATGTCCCCACTTCATAACTTACTAGCTGTAGGTCTTGGACAAGGCACTTAATCTTGCTGAGCCTCATTTGTAAAATGAGGGTAACAACAGTACTTGAAGGAATTGTGAGAAATAAATGACATAATATATGTGATGTTTGGACAATGCCGGTTATATAGTAGGCACTCATTAGTTATGTATAACACACATACTTTCATACCCATACGAAGGCAGAAGGAAAAGAATATTTTTAAGCAGTGCAAAGCTGGAATAAAAGTGATCCAAGTGCAGTCAGTAATTGTCTAGATCTCTGTGGGTAGCCTCTCTGTTTAAGCACCAGTCTATTCCTCGATATATCCCAGAAACATTTGATCCCCTTAGGGACAAAAATAAGAAATTGATGTTTTCTGAAGTCACCATGGGTAAACGCAAAAGAGGGTTCATGATACCACACATGACCAAACATCATGGATCTCTCTTTGAGCCACATTTTCCCAAAATCTTTTTCTGAAGCTAATCACCTTATCTCTCCACTCTTCTCCAAGGATAATACTCCACAGCATCTGTGGCAGCACTGGTTCCACCACCCTCTTCCTGGTAGACCCCAACATCCCACTTTAACTTGGAGTCCCAATGTGTTTCTCTCTATAGCCTCACATTCACCATTCTGCTCTGCAAAGAAAGAATCTGCCTCAGGAACTCCACTCAGCAAATGAAGAAGAGGCTGCTAGGACATTTTTCTCTCTGAAAAATAAACCCATGGAAGAAAGCGTGATCTCACAGCCAAGCAGTATCAGAGGACTGTTGTCAGGTAGGGATGCCTGACAAAGACTGTTGGACTTCATTCAGTAGACCGGAGAAACCCCTGCAAGCTTTTGGGTCAGGGAAATAACAGAATAAACACAATATTTCTGAAGGGAACTTATTTGTGTTGGTCAAGAAAAAAAAAAAATTGGAACTGGCATCGGGAGGTCTGCGAAAATCCCTTTGTCTTTGTTTGAGATTGATTTCTCCATCTTTATAATGTGGAGAGAGGTATGAGTTAAAAGATGATTTATTCTTCTTTTCAAATCAGAAATCCCAAATCTTAGGTCACCAGATGTCACACCATCCCTTAGAGGGAGAGCTGGGATTACACAAAACAAGGCAAAACAAAACAAAACAAAACAAAACAAAATCTACTAAGTTCTAGAGCCTGGAGGCTCTATAATGCTTAAGAGTCAAAGTCTTTCACTTCTGAATTGACTGTTTTCATGATTAGCTGGAGTGATTAGATCTCCTTCATGACTTGACTGTTCTTTCATAGTGTGCAAATCAAGGTCGAATTCATTGCATTACTCTTCTATGTAAATCTTTCCTGGGGTCTTCCCCTTGGGTGGGATCTGACCTTTGCCCCTGCTGTCTTCTCTGCAAGTCATCTTGCCTTTCTAGGTAAGGAGATAGGAATGAAGAAGAGTAGGGTGAGCACTTTTTTTGTGCTGAGCTGGGTCCACTCACATAAACACACCTGAGAGCTAAATAATCTGTGTCACTGATTACTGAATTAGAATTTAGAGAAGTAAAATAACTTCTCTAATTCTTGGAGAAATGGCTGAATCCAAGTCTAGGGATAATCGTTTGGGTGATTTAACTATTTCTTAAAATATGCAAAAGTGATCACAATAGAAGTCAGGACAATGGTTACTTAAGGGAGGATGCAAAGAAGAAAAAGACATGATAGGATTGGGGCCCATAACGGGCTTTTGGAATAGGAAGCAAAAGGCTATTTCTTGCCCTGGGTGTTTTTTATTAATAATAATTAACTAACTTGTACATTTGATTTATGTGGTCATTTGTATTTATTATTTATTTTACAATAGAAAGGTTATAAAAATTGTCCAAAGCTTATCAGCATGTTGGTGGCATAGCTTGGATTCAAGCCCAGTGATGAGTCTCCAAAGACTCGGAAGTATTCTGCCACTCCGGGAAGTAAAAATACTGCAGTTAAGTACTAAAAACCTGAGCCAAACACATGAAGGTTCCTTATCACCTTTCTTCAATTTCCAATTTAATGTAAGAGAGGCAACATAAAAAGTAATTTTACTTTTAAAGATGAATTTGAAGAATGAGCAGTACCTCCATTAAATTGAGCATCTTGCACTAACTTTTTAAAAAATGAAATGCCATATGCTAGAAACTGGTTTTAAGTAAAACGACTTAAATGCTGTTCATTCATAATTCAATACTAGGTACCCATTGGTCCAGTGTGTTAAACTTTTAGTTTGTGTCCTGCTGGGTTTTCAGTTACTCCATAACAAAGGGATTTAAGTGGCTTCCATGGCTTTGTTTTGAGCTGTCAGCTCTTTTCTTTCACAGTAAACTTGTGTAAAGACCTTTATTTCATTCCTACACTGTGTAGTGCTTGAGAGAGACTAAAAGTCAAGAGTAGATTTTACATTCTATTGAAGTTCATGACTGCCCTGCTGTTTAAAAAACATTTTTAATATAGGAGACCATTAATTACTAGGATTCTGATTGTAATTGCCTGGTCTCAGAACTGATGAACAAAGCCATTTTGGAAAGCAATCAATTTGAAATCTAATTTGTTGGTGAAATGAACCATATAAACAAAATGCCACTTGCAGTTTGTCTAAAATGAGATGTGCTTAACGAGCCCATCATCTTCTGCGATCCTCATCACTATGGGTCTCAGCTACCTCAAATGTCATCAGTCGGATCCAGTGCACAGAAAGATGAAATAGAACACTGCACTGTGAGCAGAATGAAATGGGAAACAGATGGCTCTGCAATCCCTGCAGGGTGACTTTTGGGGGCAGCTCTGGGGTGAAAGCAGATTGGCTACTAAGATCTACAAAATGCAGTAATGCACTCATCTGCCCCAAAGTAGCTGGGATGGTTTAAGGTAACTCATTCAATTCACGTGTGTTCAGTATACAAAAGGTAAAAGTCCAAGTAACTGATTTGGAAAAGACAATCTGAATTCTTGTATTCAGAAAGAAAGAAAGAACGAGAGAGAAAGAGAGGGAGGGAGAGGGGGAGAGAGAGAGAGAGAGAGAAGGAGAGAGAGAGAAAGCAAAAAACAGCTGATAGCCTATATTGTAAAAACTGTGGTTTATACAAAGTTTAACATAGCATTCTCTTGTTCTTTCATTATTTAAAGAAAGGAATCACCTAAAAGTCTTACATCATCTTTGATGACTCATTACTACATGATTCTAAGACATTGTAAATTCTTGAATGGAACATAAAAGAGCTATTAGCATGTATGAGTTAACATCTTAGAGTTAGACTTGCCATGTAATTATTATAAATTTGATAGGACATGTGTATCTTGAGGCTTTCTTATTTAATTTTACAGAGTTGGGATATATAAATTAAGAGCTACTTGAAAATAGAGTTATCTCAGGGCTTTGTAAAACTGAAATTATGAAACTGAAATCAACATGAAGACGGTTAATCCTATTGTGAGATTGTGGGAGGAAGATGAGACCTGGCGCAATGTAGGCTACTTAATTTCAGGGCCAAAACCTCTTTTCAGTCAAACACTCCAGGTCTACCCAAGAGCAAGCAGGGGGCTTGGCAGAGAGATATAACCTTAGAACTGATGACAAATTTATTTTTCAATGATATCAGTTAAGAATATTGTATCTTATAGAAATTTACTATGTGTTTATAGAGCCTTGCTACTCAAAGCCATGGGCTGGTAGTGTCTGAGTCCCTGGGAATTTATAGGAAATGCAGTATCTCTGGCCCCACTCCAGACCTCTGAAATAAAAATCAACATTTTAAGACCACTTGAGAAGCCTTTCTTTATGGAACTTTTCAAAATTTCTCCTACAAAGACACCAATCCTGCTTGTTCACATCCTCCATTAACTGGAACTCTCAGTTAGCCAAAGAAACAATTTCTCTTCACTTTTTAATTTTTAAATTTTTTTTTTAAATTCCAGAATATTATAGGGGTACAAATGTTTTGGTTACATGGATTGCTTTTGTACTGCTTGCATCAAAGTTATAAGCGTGCCCATCACCCAGATAGTGTACATTGTGTGGGATGGGTATCATTTCCCACATTTCCTCATCCCTCTTCACACCTACGCACCACTTTTTTAGATAAACAGAAATTTACCTTGTGCTTGTGGGTGCATCCAATTTCTAAGAATTAAAGCTAACTGGATGACAAACTGGATGGCAGAAACAGAACAAATATGTGTGTCCCTTGGTTAAAGATAGACATGCTGATTTTTTTCTGAAAAAAATATTTTCAAGTGAAAATGAAAAGTAAGCATGAAATGAAATAGTAATAATCATCATAATAATAATGTCAATGCTGAATATTCACATACACAAACTACTCACACACATGCACACACATAAACATATATGTACACATAAATACTACATACAGATATAGATCTAGGAGTATATTTTATGAGGGTTATAGGAGTTCTCCTCCATGTTTTATGATATTATGTGAGTTTTAAAATTTTTAACATTTTAACCAATCAACAGAGTGATTACAAAATGGGAAAAATATTTGCAAACTGTTCATCTGACAAGGGATTATTATTTAGAATATACAGAAACTCAAACAACTTAACAGAAAGAGAACAAATAATCTAATATAAAAAAGGGCAAATGATCTGAACAGACATTTCTAAAAAGAAGACATACAAATGGCCAACAGGTATATGAAAAAATGCTCAATATTGCTAATCATCAGGGAAATGCAAATCGAAACCAAAATGAGATATCATCTCACCTCAGTTAGAATAGCTATTATCACGAAAAAAAAAATGGTGGTGAGGATATGGAGAAGAGGGAACTCTCATCCACTGTTGATGGAAGCAAGGGGTTGAATGGTTCAGGACATGCCATTCAAGGATGGGTACACAGAGACTACTTCCCTCTTCAGCAGAGTAGAACTTCTGCCTATGGCATGCTGATCTCTGCATGGCTGATTCCTCCCTCTACTCTTTGCTTAGATAATGACATCCTGCCCTTAGATCTAGGCTCAGACATCACTTTTCCAGAGAAGTAGTCCATGACATCTTCAGAAGGTCAAAGTTCTTGTTATATGCTCCTAATTCCATGCACCTTTCATTCACAGAACCTAGCAGAGTTGCACTTTCAGACCTATGTATATGGGTCTTCCCCTCTAAAGCTTATAGTCTAAGAGGGCAGAGATAATGTCTGATTTTTGCTAACCATTGAATCCCTAGCACCTGGCATTGTGCTTGGAACATATTTGATGCTCAATATGTATTTTTTGAGTGATTGAATGAATCACTTAAATTTTATGTCATTTACTGATTATATTGGCCTTTTGCTTGTGGCTCTATCCAGTTCATTGTTTAACAAATTGATTAGTCATACACCCTATTGTTAGGACACAAGGCAGCCTCACTGGCCACATAACTGGTAGCTGTGGCAACTGACTGACCCAAATTCAGGCAACTTTGGAGGCACTAGGATTTACAAAGTTGGAAGAGTGTGGGAATTTATGCCCTCCCTGGCCTGAACTAACCCATAGATATTACCTCTACCCTGGTTGAATTTAGAGATTAATAAAAGCCACAGAAGATAATGGCAGAAATTTTAGAATAAAATGGTTGGAAATAAAACAACAACAACAGCAACAAACTATAAACCTGTTCTGGACTATATACAAACCTCTTAGAAATGTTAGTTAAATAAAGTAGTTTCTGGATTCTCCATGGGAGCATTATATACGATTTTGCCACATTAACACATTCATCACTGCAAATATAGATAGAATGCTTTTGTGACAAATAGGAAGTCAAAATAAACTAAAATAGATCAGGATTTAGAAATGAAGAATAAAACTATGAAAGTAGGTTGTGAGATGATAGAGCAGAGATTACATAATGGGTTAATTTTTGTTTTTTCTCAGGACAGGTATATAGAAAAAAAAAAAAAACACGGTGGAGGGAAGAAGAAATAGGTTTTCCTAGGCTTGTGAGGCACCTTGGTTAGGATATTCAGAATGAGAGCCTACAAGGCTTGCTGGGGCATAATCTGGCCATCAAGAGGATAACATCCAGTCTGCAGCAGCACACAGAGTCTCCATTTCATGTAAGAGGAGATAGGGAAGCCACTGGGGAGCTGTAGCCATTGAAGAGATATGTCAAAAATGGCAGCCAGGAGAGCAATTCTACAAGTATTAGGCTGATCTTTTGTCTCCAGGATAAGGGTCTTCCTGGTTCTCCTGGATCATCCACAAAGCTGTCTATTGACTTCCTACTGCTTCCGAGCCCATTGCAGACTGTATCTGGGGAGGGAGTCTGAATACCAGGCAGTTACGACAAATGCAGAGCTCTCTCCCTCCTGATGCGGCTCACTGTGCCAGACTCTCAGAGGACATAACGCGCTTGTTAAGGTTTGGTGAATAGCACCAGTTTCCACAGAGGACGATTTGGGTTCCCATAGAGAAGTCATCAACACAGGGTAAGAATTCAGCCAATTATGCCTCACCTCATCGGTCCTATTTAGATAGTAACCCCATGGGGCATGGACCATGTCTTTCTCTGTGTATTGTACAGTGTTGAGGAAACACTTGGCACTCAATAAATACTAATCAGGAGCTTGTTTCTTGTCCTTCTCAGCCTCCCACTGAGCTGATCTGAGGAAGGAATTCTCTTTGAAGTTCCTTGTACCCATGCTTTTTGATAAACAATATGGAGGCTCAGAGAGAGATGAGAAATATATACGGTCCTGGAGCTGTTTTTGGTATCCGTAGATGACAAATGCTATCACTGTAGTGATGTAGCTGGGGGCTGAGAGTCATACTTAGTGGGACCACGCAGTGAGAAAGGCCCCTCTTGCATAAATATTGTTCTACTTCTTGTTTCTCACAGATTCATGATTCATGCCCTCAAACATCCATTAATGCTACTACCAAGCTGTCTTGCTGAGCTGAGAGCCCTTGTAAGTTTTAGTTAACTTTAGTCATTCATGACTTTTACCACATACACAGAAAAAATAACAGTATAGATGTGTAAGAAATTAGAATAGAGAATAAAAAAAAACATTATGAGAGTAAGAAAGGATTTATTTTTTAAAGATAACCATTAATAACTTTAATAGAGCCTTGTCAGGAAATTACACATGACACTGAGATGTCTGTACTCAAAAATGACTGTTTTTTTAATATTGTAAAACACCACAACTTTTGTATCAGGGAAAAAAAATGGAAGTCTTTTATACAGGCATTAAGATTTAGGGAAAAAAACAGAAAATAATATAATACAAGTGAAATGAGGCATCCAAATTAACATGCATAAAATATGCATACACATTGGCATATTACGCATATATACAACAGAAGGAATATACAATTTTATTTACATATTATGGAAATTCTCAAAGTGTTGTCTCTCCTGAGGCCAAGACATCTTATACCATTAGACAGGTACTAATGAGGTTAAATAATCTGTAGAAGATGTGACCTGAGCTGAAATGATGGCAGCTCTAATTTTTTATATATTTTTTGAAATATATACTTTCATCTCTCTCACTCTCTGTCCCTCCCTGTTTTTCTCTCTCCCTCCTTGCTCCACCTTTCCCTCTCTCCCCCACTTGAGAATTTTAATTATAAAACTATTTCATCTGAAAACTTACGAAGATGAAGATTTACCTAAGACTTTGATTCAGAAAGCTACTCCTTCTCTTTTACCTTGCATACTATACAGAATGAGAATGAGGCATGACGTAGTAAGACTTTAAAGAGAAGTATAATGCCTACTCCTATTTCTTTTAAGTATAAAGTCAAATAGCTAAATTTTGTCCTGACAAGTACTGCAGTTCTGAAAAGGAGGATAGAGTTTAGGAATTAGATATATCTGATGGAAATAGAGACTGGGAATTTTCCTTTTTGTAAATTTCCCCTTTTGTTGCTTTCTTACACTTAATCTATCCCTAAATTAAGGCCAATGATTAAGATGTTAAAATTGTAGTAACTAAAATATGTAGGAATTTACTCAATGCACTGAGTATTTTGTTACCTTTGGTCGTATTAATGAGTTATCAGGTTGAATTTAATGAAATGAAAGCAACGTTAGCCCTGTTCTATGTAAGAGAATCCCATCATGATTAGAGTGTTAATGTTCAATGTTCAATGTCCTGTGACTTTAGGAAAGTGATAAACATATTAGATGGAATTGAAAATCAACATATTAATAAAAGGTTGAAGAAGTAAGAAATATTTTACTCAGAACAAAGAAGGATGACAGAGTGGACGAAATGGAAAAATTACATTGGTATGAGTCATCTTTGGTTTTGAACAAAATCTTTTCAAAAGAAGATAGACTAATGACCAAAAAAATATGAAAAAATGCTCAACACCTCTAACCATCAGGGAAATGCAAATCAAAACCATAATGAGATATAACTTAACTCCAGTGAAAATGGCTTTTATCAAAAAGTCCCAAAACAACAGATGCTGGCATGGGTGTGGAGAGATAGGAATGCTCATACACTGCTGGTAGGACGGCAAACTAGTACAACCTCTAAGGAAAGTAGTATGGAGATACATCAAAGAATTAAAAGTAGAACTATCATTTGATCCAGCAATCCCACTACTGGGTATTTACCCAAAGGAAAAAAAGACATCCTATAAAATAGACATCTACCCCAAAGAACAAAAGACATTCTATAAAAAAGACATCTGCACTAGAATGTTTACAGCAGCACAATTCACAATTGCAAAGATGTAGAAACAACCCAAGTGTCCATCAATACATCAGTGGATTAATAAAATGTGGTATATGTATACCATGGAGTACTATTCAGCTTTAAGAAACAATGGTAATACAGCACCTCTTATATTCTCCTAGATAGAGCTGGAACACATTCTACTAAGTGAAGTATCCCAAGAATGGAAAAACAAGCACCACATGTACTCACCATCAAATTGGTATTAACCAATCAACACATAAGTGCACATATAAGAATAATATTTATTGGATGTCGGGCAGGGGGGAGGGGGAAGGGGGGAGGAGGGGATGGGTGTATGCATACACAAAGAGTGCGATGCGCACCATCCAGGGGATGGACACGCTTGAAGCTCGGACTTGGGGGAGGAGGGGGGGCAAGGGCAACATATGTAACCTAAACGTCTGTACCCCTATAATATGCTGAAATAAAAAAAAAAGAATACCTTTTGTGCTTTGTATTTCTTTCAGCTTTTTTGTTTTGACCTATATCTCTAAATTCAAAAGTAACCTGCACAACAGTTCTATTAAACATTAAAAGCCAGTGGTGGAAACTTGTATTTTTCCTTTACTGAAATTTTCAGTAAGGGAAATTTTCAACCAAACCAGGCCAGACTTCATTCAAAGCAAGTAATAACAACAATAAAAAAAGCTTGCATTCATTGTAATATAAAGGCATTCAGAGGAGACTTGCAAAATAGACATACATCAGGTTGTGCTACAGATGTGGCATATGCAAAACAAGGATCATTTTGAATGAAAATTCCATGTAACACAAAAAATGTATTTTCTCAGAGGAATTAATTTATACACTTTCAAATGTAGTGGGCAAAATAAAATTACAAAATGAGGCCTGTCCAACCACAAATAGGAGTGACTCACCTTAGAAAACATACCCAAATCTCCTGTTCCCAGTCTCAGCCCATGTTGGTAACATTGGCTGTTCCGAGGCAGTCATCTGTCTCACTAGGTTAGGAAGAAAAATTAAATCCCTGGGAATAAATACAAATCTGAGTTAAAATTAGAATAATAAAGAAAGAAATTTAAACCCATTGCTATAGTATAAGAATGCTGATTATTTTGTATGCACTCATTTTTTGTTTGCTTTTTAAGGTTTTTAGATCATTTATGAGAATTTTACATTTGGACTTGAAAAATGTATAAACAAATAGAATGTTGGGCGATATTTAATTTGTTAAGTCCACGTATTTTTGAGTTATGAGTTATATGAGAAGGATGTGAATATTTAGAAAATATTAGCTGTATAATCATAAACTGAATTTAGGAAAGAATAGAAACTATATATTCCTCTTCACACCCCAAAGTCCCTTCAACACTAAAGTGAGCGTTATCCTGAAAGAGTTAACCTGGAGAGACCTTTCTTTCCAGGAGCTTGTATTCTTCTCTACATGCCTGAATTTAATAGCACATATTGCCTTGCATACTTGTTTGGTTCAGTATATGTGTTCATTAATTTATTACTGCCTTTTGTGCATTTGTCTATTCATAAAACTCATTCACATGTCCATTAAGTATTCATCAAGTGCTTACTTTTAGTGAAGAACAATGGTGGCACCGGGTATAGATAATCAAATAAGACAGGGGCCCTGCTGTCAAGGAGCATTCAGACCAAAGGAACCAGGAGATAAATTGGTGTTATCACAGAAAGCACAGCAAGTTCTGTAACAGAGCTAATGCAGAGTATGGGAGCACGAGTGAGGGGATCTTAATCAGCCAAGAGGAACAGGAAAGTCCTTCTAGAGGGAGGTGAAGACTCAGAAATAGTACCGGCATGAGCTATTCATGAAATAACAAATAGGTTAGCTTTATTGGAATGAAGAGTTTATTTATTCCAAGTCATCAGCACCGATTGTGTGCAAACATCCTCTGGCAGGCCTTGAAGGGTATGGCAGTGCATAAGAAAGATGTTGACCTAGTCTTATTGAAGTATATAGATTATTAGGGAATGGCAAAAGAATGAGAAAATCAGGCAGGAATCAAATTATGAAAGGTCTTATGTATTAAGCTAAACAATCTACATTTTATCCCACATAAGTAAGGGAATTAGAAGGTCAATTAAGCTTTATATAAGAATGATCAACTTGTTTGCCGTGTAGAAGATGGATTAGGAAAGTGGAGGTATTTGAGATTTGACATAAAAAGACTGCTTAGCAGGATATTCTGGGAATTAAGGTAAGAACTGATGGAAGCCTAAGCTAAGGCAGGAGGATGTTGTGGATGAGATCAATTTAGAGTTGTTAAGGAGGTAGAATCTAATAGTTTTTTGGACTAGCTACTGCGCATAGGGGAATTAAAAAGGTAAAGGAGTCAAAGGTGACTTCTGGTATTCCGACGTGGGTTGCTGTGTGAATGTTGTTACAACTTGTTAGGACTGGGAATGCTAGAAGCACAGGTGTTAGAATGAATCCATAAGCCTATATATATTTATGTGTTCTATTCTTATGAAATTAATAGCTTCTTGCAGACAGGAAGCATTTCCTAAACCTTCCTTTTATAACAACTTTACATTCCCCCATGTTCTAAGCAATTATCCCCATCTATATTAAAAATATATATTATTATATTAAATAACTATTTAGTTAGTTGGGTATTAGATTTGTCTTCTCCTATGGAGATTACTGGAGAAAATTTTCAGTGTTCCTTCATATACTTTGTGTGAAAAGAGGTGATGATTTTTGGCAATTTGAAGCTTACCCTTCACTGAGAAAAGAAAATACAGGATATCAGCTAAAAGCAGATGAGGTTCTTTACTTCTGAATTACATGTCACAGAAAAAAATAAACAATTTTTCATATCTCTAAATAAATACTGCTTTATTTTTTTTGTGAAATGCAAATCTCAAAAGCTTCCAATAACTTAAATAAAAATGTAACCCTATTCTATATCACAATCTGTAATGTACCCCTGTGTTTTAGAGATCCATGGACTAAAGGCCCAATTTTTCACAGCCTTCCCTCTCAGGAAGGGAAGAAGAAAGGTGAGCCTGTGTCAGGGCAACACACTAAGTAATCTACAGGGGATGCTTCAGTAAAGGTTGAGTAGGACAGGAGAAATGGGGATTGCAGAAGCTCCCTGATGGTAAGTCAACATGAGCAACGAATGTTTCACTGATACTTAATGTTCTTGATTGATTGGCTGTGCTGATTTTACCTAACCACTCAACATACACCTCTATTTGGGTTGAATGTCTTCATCTCCCTCCTATACCTGTCTTCTGCTTAGGCCAGTGGAGAAGACACAGTCAAATTGGGAAGAGCTGCAATGATGCTTAGCAGCAAATTAACTGGAGAACAAATGCTTAGGGAAATTGAGGCTAAAGGGGAGCTTGAAGGCCATTTGCAAATCAGAAAATCAACCCATAAATATTGATGAACTACTATATTTGGGTAGAGTTATGCATTTGTGAAGATAAAGGAAACAGGTATGATATAGAGAGATTACCTTCAAAATATTTATAGTCTACATGCTGAGCTTTAACAAGGGAATGCTAGACAGTAAACATATCTTTGGAATTATT
Organism: Indri indri; assembly: GCA_004363605.1. Lineage (NCBI taxonomy): Eukaryota > Metazoa > Chordata > Mammalia > Primates > Indriidae > Indri > Indri indri. The sequence goes on along the minus strand of RJWJ010005593.1, from coordinate 47,885 downwards.
CTGATAAAACCATGATACAGTAAATTTCTCTTCCACAGAGTTTTGTTGCCTACCCCAATGATGATTATTATTTTTATTTCTTTTTTTAGTTTTATAAGTGTTGGGAAGAGTCTAAACATAATATAATCTCTAACTTATAATGAAGACACTGAATATTAAAATAGGGTTTTGTAAAGCCTTCCTGTAAGATGACATCATAATAATACAGCCCATTTGGTATCACAGGGGAATTAAGTTTGTTCTTTTTAATCATCTAGAAATGGGCAATATAGCATATGTTGCAATTACAAGAACAAGGCAGAAGAGCATTGTTTGATTTGAGGGCTCGAAGGCAAGGGAAGACATCGAAGACTCCTAAATGTAGCCATGGCCGGACACTTCTGCTGCTCTGTACAGAGAGTAGATTATCCTCTGCAAAAGCGAACCAAGGGCATTTCTCCACACAAGTCCAGCCTTCCCTCATTGAAGGTTTATGGGGCTTGTAATGTCAAGATCCATGAATTTCAGGGACCTCGCTTGTCCTTGGATCAGATTTGGAAGCAGCTTTTGATCAGCGAAGTGAAACAATTAATTATAATAAATAATGCTACTAGAAGTCCTCACACAGTCAGCTAAAGGAGGACGGGAGCCAAAGAAATAAAGCTTGTCTCTGGCAGAACCTCATCATCTGGCTGCCTGGACCCGATGCTGTTTGGCTACAGCAACCACAGCTCACTGAGCCTTTGCTTTGGTGAAAGACACAGTTGCTCCATATTCTCAGCCATGTGGTTGTGTCTGGTTCTGCAGGGGTGGCGGGAGCCGTAGAAGAAGCTCAAAAGGATCAGAGAGGAATGCAAAATTTCTTTCTATTCATCTGTATTTGATTGCTTTGTGCCCTGAAGCACATGATTTAATTATTTTCATCATTGCCTCAGCTTCCTCAGCTACCAATCTCCTTGATGGCAATAAAATTATTCATCCTTTACAAAAAATGCAGCCATAATAATTTTTGACTCAGTGAATTCTTCAGGCTATAAAATCACTTCCTTGGATGACCACGTCCAATTGCAAACACCAATCTAGGGTTTTCTCAACAATTACAGTCAAACACTACCTTACATGAGATAGAAATATTCTGCTTGTATTTTTATAATAGATACTTGTTATTCATTGCCTACAATTTATATTCACCATCTCTCATTCACACAAGAATCCTCATGAAGGCATTATTTCCCCCCAGGGAGCTCAAGAAAGCCCTGAATTAGTGTGTTGGGTTGACATTCTAGGGTGTGTGGGGAAGGGGAAGGAATGGAGCTGGAGAGTGGCCAGAAAATGAATGTTTGGGGATACAGACAAAAGCAAATCAAAGGATAGATCTGCAGCAGGAAGTGCTACAAATCGAGAACAATAGAAACTCCCCAGCCCAGGCCAAAAATTATGAAGAAAAGGTGGTGGAGATGTCAGAAATGAACCACAAGGCCCGGGGGTTTCTCTAAAAGTGTAATTTCCTTGGATGGCCTCAGCAGGAGGTACTGGCTCTGTCTGGCACTCCGAAAGGCTTCCCTTGGAGTGTGCGTGTGTATTTTTTATGTATGTGTGTGTCTACATGTGTGTGTATGTGTGTGAGTGTGTATATTTTGACTTAATCTGCTTTATTTTTGTAATTTTTTTTTATTAAAAAGTGCTTATAGAGTCCAAATTTTGGCTCATCATAAACTTGGATGAGTTAATCCCAAGGCTCACTTTTCTCCTCTGAAATTGGGGGCAATAAAAGTGCTATTTCACAACAATGTATAGAGTAAACGGATGTGCAGTACTTAGCACAGTGATTAAGTACAGAGTGATTGTCAATAATTATTTATTATTTCTTTATTTACCCAGCCTCTTTTTTTCTTCCATACTTCCTCACTTACTCACCTCAGTAAACTCATCATGCTCCAAGGTTTCAGATGTTGTGTTATATGATGCTGCACAGACCCCATCAGGTAGAAGGATTGGGTAGGAGTGATAGAGCCAGGAGAGTGTGTGTGTGTGTGTGTGTGTGTGTGTGTGTCTGTGTGTGCGTGTACACACTGGGTGGTTGGGCAAGTTGTCTTGAGGATATCTTATTTAAAATGTGGTATCTATTCAATGACATTTCCCTACCTGTATGAGAGTATAGAAGGTGAGCACAGTGTGCTAGGGTGGTAAATTGCAGAAAGTATTAGTGTCCTTGTCCTGTTACTGGTTAGTTTTGACCAAAGTCATGGATAGAGTGGTTTTTCCATTAAACATCTGGCCAAAGAGACATGGCTGACCACTTATTTGTAATAAACTGGTAGCTGAGAGATTTTAAGTTCTTTTACGATTTTTATGTTATTAGTACTTTCCAAGTGCATATTTGCTTTTATAAAAAAGTGTTCACTGTTACCCACCAGGAAAACTGTTAGCAACAGTCACTTCTGTGATTTCACTGTCTTTCAGAGTTTACAAAGGGTGTTGCTGGGCTGTCCATCCTCAGGGCAGTTGGGCTGCTGGTGGGGAGTGTGATGCAAAGGACACGACGAGTTTCAGTGTTGGACAGTGTGGCTCTCAATCTTAATTTCACCACTTACCAGTTATGTGACCTTGGGCAAATGACTTTATCTTACTGATCTTGAGTTTCCTTATCTTGTGAAATTAATGCCTATCTCCCAGAGGTACTGTGAAAATTAAATGGGGTGAAGCATATTAAACGTCTATCACAGTATCTGGACCAGACTAAATGCACCATTAATGTGAGCCCAATTGCCACTGCCCTGAGATACTAAGGACAAATCCAAACCTTGTTTGTGGGGTTAGATGAAATGATCTTTGAATAACTGTCCAACGCTAAGATTCTATGACACTAAGGTTAAAAACCATGCAGGAGCCCTGGGAAGTAATGCCTTCAATTGCAGGTAATACTGCCTCTCCCTGCCTTCTCCTGTAAATCATTGCATGGCTGGGAGCACAAGTCATCTGACCTCTTAGGGCTTGACATTTTTCAAGTGTTAATGGGATGTTCCCATTTATATGATAACGATGAAAAATGATTGCTGATATTTTAAAATAAAGGGCACTATATGTTCATAAGCAATTAATCAGTGTGTTTTTGCCACATGAGAATGAATTTAAACTATAGAGGGAAAATACAATTTAGAGTTTGGAGTCCAGAACAGCTATTTTCAAGTTCCAATTCCTCCACTTGGGCAAGGGACTTAATCTCTTTAACTTCTACTTTCTTTGTTAATAAAATGGGGATGACACTCTGTAGACATCAGGTTTTATGAGAGTTAAATGAAATAAGGTGAATAAAGTACCGCCACGCAATTCCTGCAGATGAAAACAATTAGGATACTAAAAGAGTGGATTAACAAAATAATCACGAGTAATGCATATATCCATATGACACTAGAATTTCCCATCTTAAAAAGTTTCTAATAATATAAGAGATGAGAAGTACTTAACATATCAGAGTTTTAATGTCTTTCCTTTCTTTCTCTTAGAACAAGTTTCTGCAAACTTGGTATTTAAAGGGCCAAATAGTAAATATTTTAGGTTTTGCTGGCCATATGGTTTCTGTCGCAACTATGAAATTTTGCTGTTGTATGAAAATAGCCGTAGACAATAGGCAAATGAGTGGAAGTGGCTGAGCTCTGATGAAACTATTCACAAAAGCGGGTGTTGATCTGGATTTGGTATGGGGGCCATAGTTTGCCAACCCTTGCTTTAGAACACTGATTCACCCAACAATATTCATTAAACATCTATTAAGTTTAAAATACTGTCTTTGAATTGTTCAAGATGCAAAGATGAATCAGTGTCTAGTATGGAGAAATAAAATAAAAAATTAAAAAAAAAAACAAAATTTCTATTATTACAACGTAACTAGCCAGAATAAACTAAAAGAAAGAGTTGATGGCATAATGTCTAAGAGCCCATGTCCTGGGTTAAATCTTAACTTTTTGCCTATTTATCACTATGTGACCTAGAGCAAGTTACTCAAGGGACTCTCAGTGTCAATTTGCTCCAGATCTAGTAAATGGAGATGACAGTATTTACCTCACAGAGTTTTGAGGAGAATTAAACAAGATAGTATACACAAAACACACAGGAAATTTACTAGCATGTAGTAAGCAGCGAACACATGTTGGTTATTATCATTCAGATGATAGCAGGTACAACACCAGTTACTCCAACTATGCAAGTCCTACTCAAGCCACAGTGGACTAAATCATTGTTCATGTTGCTTCCTCTCCCTGGTCTAGCCTTTTAAATTCTACTCATCTTCAAACATAGTGAGCAGATATCTCTTTCTTCGGCAAGATTTCTGTACAATCAGAGTTGATATACTATGCAGTCAGTACCTGTATTTATAACTCAATTTGCAGGCACCTTGATCACGAGCTTCCCTTCGCAGGATTAGTCCCTACCTCCTCTCACTCTCGTAGCAAGTTTTGTTCACAAGTACAGTGTATGTAGCACATAGTTCTCAGCAGACTAACATTAGGTTGAACCATGATTCTGCAGGAGGTGTTGCAAACAAACCTTTTCATTTTGTAACTGTAATCATTTGCCTACCAACTTCTTTACATTCTCTGTTGCTACTGCTCTGTAAAAGATAATAAAACACATTCTATGAATTTTAAATACTTTCAATCTCAATCCAGGGACACCTTTATCAATTTAGTGCTGAGAAGGTCTACTCCCCACAGTAAAGTTCTGTAAGGAGCCTGCTCCTTCTTTCATTCAGACTTTTATTCCTGCTGCCCAAGATAAACATTGCTTTGTTTTCTCAGGCTCACTGACAAAGGGAAAAGAATCACACTGCTTCATTGTTATTAGGTTGAACCATAAAAATGGCCATTTTTTATAGGTCAGCTTGTCGAGTATTAACAATTTCACATGGATCAACCATAGGATATTGTTATGATTATTATTGTATAGCGATTGTGCTTTTTTATTAGAGTTTGAGCTGAAAGTGAATTCTCACTATTGGGCAGAAATGTTGATGTCTTGATTCTTATTGTGTATGTAGTTAAATATCTTTCTCTTTCACCCTTGGTTGCAACAATTTATGGTAATCACTGTTTAATCATTTCATACTCAATTACATATAGCTATTTCTTTATTATCATTCAGTTTATTAATTCAACAAATACTTTAAAATGTCTACAATACACCTTCATGCATCTTTTTCAAGCTAAATGAATAAAGGTCATGTGTCCTTAGAAACACATGGTAGGTTAAAAAATATTAATATGATTGAGTAGGGGCAGGAGTAAAGTGCGGGAAGCATACAGAATAAACCCCTGAGATCATTCTAAAAGAGTAAAGACAGATTTAATGGAGTGATTACATAAATAGTTGCAATTTTTAACTCACCCCTGGATCTACATCCTTTGTAAAGTGACTTTACAGCTCAATCAGCTCGATCCATCAAGAGGTGGTATCTACCGGCTCTTCCCTTGATCTAGGGCTGGCCTTGAAACTTACTTTGATCAGTAGAGGACAGCGGAAGTGTATTATATTAAGTTGGGGTGCAGGCTTTGAGTGGCCTTTCCCACACCCACTTGCTTTCATGGAATCTTACTCCATTTGCCTTTAAACAGCCTAGCCTGGCCTGCAGAAGGCTGAGAAAGCACATGGGGTATAGCTGAGCCATCTCAGACTAGCCAGGCCCAGCTGACCTGGCGGACACCTGATACATGAGTAAGCTCAGCCAAGAATCACCCAGCTGAGCCCTGCCTAAATTGTAGACCCACAGAATCATGAGGCCACCAAGCCCCTAACTGGGTGGGTAGCTTGTTATATAGAGAATGGTTGCTAATAGACAGATTTAAGACAGGAAGTAGAGTCTATCTAATTCTTAAAATTGAATAAGAGACTGTCAGAAAAAGAAGAAGGTATAGGGTATTAAAGGCAGAGCAAATATTATAAAAACAGGCTCAGATTCATAAAAGAGCTTCTTGTGTTCTAAGAAAGTGAGAAATTCAGTAAATCAGGATCATACTGGCTTATACAGAATATATAGAGTACATGTGAAAGTGTGTGTGTGCTTCTGTGTGTAGTTATGCACACTTGGTTACGCAGGTTTGGGAAATTGGTAGGAGGTGATGGAAAACGAATCTGGAAAAGCAGGTTGGGGCAAGACCAAAAAAAAAAAAAAAAAAAAAAAAATGGCTTCGCAGACCAAGCTAATGAAATGCGTGGTGTCTTGAGTATTTCCTTTGCTTGTCTGTAAACTCTGTGGTTTGGGATAGGAAAAAAGAATTGGAGGATGAAGAGAGTGAGCTACTTATCACTGAGAGACTGCTGCATGCCAGACACTATGTTGGGTGCTTTGCACGTGTTTCATCTTTTATAGCTCCTCCATCACGTTTGGGGATATTGTGCCAACTTATGGAAAGAGAAACAGTTTTAAAAGTAGGGAGAACATATGCTCCAGTTTGCCAGGAGAGTCCTGACTTACAACTCCTGTCTGGGCAGACACCAGTGTCCCTTCACTGTTGAAAAGTGTCTGTCTTCGCATGACAAGGTATATTGTTGTCCCACTTAGATGTTATATAAATTGCCTGATGTTGCACAACTAGTAAGTGGCAGACCTGAATTTTGCACAAGTTAACATTAATATCTATGTGACAGTGCCTCTCACAAGGTCTGATACATATAGTTGTGTTAAATATTTGCTTAGGATTTTGTTTTTTAAAAGATTTGGAGAGTGAACTTTTTATCCTGTGGGATATATCACTGTCATGATAATTTGAGTTGGGGGAAAACTTGCCTCAATTTACAGAAAATCAACTGGCCATAGAATTATCTTTTATGCAAATTTAGATTCATCTATACTGACAAAAAAAGAAACTTTCAAAAAGATAGTACTTGGAATACATAGTACATGAAAAATGAATACAGGTGTGTGTGTGGCGTGGATGAAGGGGCAGAAAGGTTAACCCTTTTCACTTAGCTCTTACTCACAGTGGAAGACTTACGCTGAATCAGTAGAGTTGCCCTTGGCTTTGTTCTTGAAAAGGAATCATCTCTGCCTTTGACTGCCAGCAACCATGATTACCAAGTACATGTGCTTTCAAAATTCAGGGAGGTGTCATGGTACCTGATTTAAGTTTCGAAAGTAGATTGCATCCCTTTTCCCCTGGGCGTGCACCTCTGAGCAAACTAGATATTAATTGCTTTGTTCTAGAGGAGGTCAAGTGTGCTGTCACTTCTCTCTGATTATGTTTTTCCTGGAGCTTTTTAGTATCCAAACTTGTCTTGCTTTATCACACACAATTGATGTTGTACATGCTCAGCAAATTAACACAATGCCCAAACAATTTCCTGTGGCTATGAGCCGGTCTGATCAGAGCTGCTCTAAGCTTTACCACAAATGAGCAAGTCTAATTTGAAAAAATATTTTTTAAACATAGATGAAGCAAAGCATTTACCTCTACAGTGTAGAATATAATGTTCCCTTATACTGAGGACATGCTGGACATGGCATAGGCATAATTACATGAAGAATGATTATTCCGGGAGCTGCGACGCTTAGCCGCACGGTTTTTAAGGAATTTGTACATAGAAGAGCTTCTGAGTTGGGCTTAACAAATATTTACTGTGAACCTGCTGCAGGTACAAGAAACAGACATAATTCTTATCTGTATCCTGTGAAAACCCCCACCAAATCAAACAAACTCGAGTTCAAATACTTCATCCCAAATTTATTGTGTGATTTACTGATTGGTTTTTGAAAACTAATTTTTGTTTTTATGATCTTAAAAAGAAGACAGTTTAAAATTAGGAAATTTTGAGAAATTCAGAAAAGACTACAGAAAAAAATTACTATATGGACTTGGCAACCATTAAATCATTAGTAATGTCCTTCAAATCTTTTTTCTCTGTTTATAATATATGTATAATTATATCACACTTGTGTTTATGCTAGATCTATGTAATTTGTACTTTGTTTTTTACCCTATAGCATTGATAAAATATGTACATTTTCCTAAGCTATTAATGTTCTTTGGAAATATTTTACTGACTTCGTGTTTTTTGAAATTGGATGTACCATCATTTACTTAACGCTTCCATTATTTATGAGCACTCAGATTAATTCTGATCTGTCTGTATTATTACTAACACTAGAGCATCTGTATGCATTTATATTTGTCTTCATCTTTGACTGTTTCTTTAGTTTAGGCTGTAGAATTGCCATTACTGGTTTCAAAGGCATACAATTAAATGATTATTTTTATGTTTATATAGCAATACCTGTTCATAACTTTAAAAATTCAAAATTCTGATTAGTTTATGATTGAAAAAGTACTAGAAATAAACCAAAAATTAATCTGTTTTTCTCCCACTCTGAGGCAGTAATCTTCAAAGGTTTTTGCTGTTTTTTTATAGTTTCTGTCACCTTACCACTTAATAACACACTTAATTTCTATACCCTAAGTTTTTAAGATGAGATATCATTTATTATCTTTCTTCCATGGAAGACAGAGATTTAGGTCTTGTAAAACTTTTCTCTTTCTCCTCATCATTTCCCTGATCCCTACTTCCCTTATTCACCCAATATAATTACACCAAATATTGGTTATGTCAATATTCAGTATTTATGAATGATACGGCATTATGCAAATACCATGAATTATGTATAAAGAACATAATATTTATTATGTAAATATTATTCATAGGTGGGCCAAAGTCTGTATGTTAGAACTCATTTCTTATAAAACTTTTTACTTTTCCTGGAGTTTATAGTTGCCTTTATTTTTAATTGGTGAGTTTCCTATGCACCTATGACTAATTCATCCCTATATTCTCTTTTTTTGTTTCATCCCATATTCTTTAACAAGTCTATAAAGCAAGCATATAGTTAAACATATAAGGTTATCTATAGCTTCAATTATTTATATCAATATCCCTGCTGGAGTCCTCTGATCACCTATTTTAAATAGAACAAGTTGTTCTCAGGAAACCTCAATTCCTGGCAACCACTGATCTGTTTTCCATCTCATAATTATGTGATTTAGAGTATGCCATGCAAATGCAGTCACACAGTATACAGCCTTAGGGGACTGGCTTTTTTCACTTAGCATAATTCCCTTGAGATCCATTTATAGTGTTGTGAATCAATAGTTTGTTGCTTTTTATTGCTGAGTAATATTCATGGTACTGATGAATCCTAGTTTGTTTAACCATTTACCTGAGGAAATACATCTGGGTTGTTTCCAGTTTTTGGCTGCCTGAACAATTTATATTCCAGAAAATTGTCCCAATTTTTATTTACAAAAGCAATATCATAGGTAAATATATGTCTTCTCCCTCACTTGAGAGAAGGGTTTTATAACTTATCAATGTGTGTGTCCCTAGAATCCCAGAACTTAGAATAGTTCTACCATATAATAAATACTGAGAATAAATTTGATTTGGACTGAGATGTTCCAAGGCTGAACAGTGAGTAACTACTGCAGAACTACAGAGATGACTTCGTTTGAGGATTCTGTCATGGCTTCACAGAATAGAAGGGACTTATATTGTCCTTTGAGTGGTAGGTATGACATGATCAGGCAGCATGCAATAAGGAGGTTGCCTCATTGTATAATTAAAGGCATCTATCAAGGAAAGTATGTTAAAAATGATTGAGTGGATCAAGTTGGATAAAGAATGGAAAGGTAAATTGAGATCAGATTGTGAATGGCGTTGAATGTCCAGCTAAAGATGAACATTTTTCTCATAGACTTTGAAAAGCCACGTCAGGTTTGTGTTTGGAGAAAGACTGACGAAGGCTGCATTTTAGTAAGTAATTTGATGACATTTGCTATGAGACCACAGTACTTATGTGCAGATAATATGAACACCTTTGCCTGTGGTTGGAAAATCTCAAGTGCTGTATTCACTTTTGGATATGTAGTCAGCACATCAGAAGTCAGGGTCTATGAGGGGTTTCTGTTACCAATCAGAGAAAAGCTCTCCAAAGGGAGAAGGAGCTATGAAGATAGTCACTAGAATCCTTATCAGGTACAGAAGGACAGAAACAGATATTTCAGGTTTTTAAATCTAGAGCCATTTTTGCCTTGCTTCCTGTCCTATCAAAGCCTCCTAATAATAGTAAACTAACTCTAGCCCCTAAGACTTTTGTACCTTCCATGTATTTTACAAGTAATATAGCATTTAATCCTCACTGCAAACTTGCATGGAAGGTACTTTTACTGTCATTCTAGAGATGCTGTGCCTTGGGCCTATGGATGTATCCTGAGAGGCCACAAATAAAATTTAAAAAAATGCTACTTGTCACTGGAAAAGTGGGGAGCAGAGAGAGAAAGAGACTAGAGAATCTTCAGAAGTCAAAGTAGAGGAATTCTGGTGCCATCACTAGATCGTAAGGGCAATTAAGGGGCAATAATGAGGCTATACATGGAAATAAATAAAGTGTGCAGAGAAGGAAGGAAATTTGAGTGAAATAGGAGCAGCTGATCCAAAGAGTTTCTTGAAGACGGACCTCTGAAAACACTGCAATGATGATGGGTATTTGACTTTTCATCCCTGCAATATGAGTAGATTCACTCAAGTTAAAGAAGTAGAATCTTTTCAGATAAGGCTTTAAAGTGTGAGAAAGATTCCTATGGAGGAAGTGGCCTGAAGACCAGAAGCTGTCCAAGGGCTCCATGGCAGATGATGGCCAGTAGGAGCAGCAGGAGCAGGGGCCGCTCTGCACTGGCCAGGTTCTCCAGAGGAAGAGGAGCAATAGGATGTGTGTGTGTCTGAGAGAGAGAGAGAAAGAGAGAGAGAGAGAGAGAGAGAGAGATTTATTTTAAGGAATTGGCTCATGCAGTTATGCCTGCTGGCAAGTCTGAAATTTGCAGGGCAGGCTGGCAGGCTGGAAACCCAAGGAAAAGTCAATGTTGTGTCTTGAGTCCAAAGGCAGTCTGGAGGCGGTATTTCTTTTTACTCAGGGGACCTCAGTCTTTTCTTAGCCTTCAACTGATTGGATAAGGCCCATCCACAATTATGGAGGGTCTTCTGCTTTACTCAAAGTTCACTGTTTTTTTAAATTATTATCATTATTATTATTTTTGAGTCAGAGTCTTGCTCTGTTGCCTGGGCCAGAGTGCCATGGTGTCGACCTAGCTCATGGCAACTTCAAACTCCTGGGCTCAAGAGATCCTCCTGCCTCAGACTTCTGAGTAGCTGGGACTACAGGCATGTGCCACCATGCCCAGCTAATTTTTTTGTATGTTTAGTAGAGACGACTAATTTTTTTTTCTATTTTTAATAGAGACAGGGTCTCACTCTTGCTCAGGTTGGTCTTGAACTCCTGAAGTCAAGCCATCCTTCCATCTTGACTTCCCAGAGTGCTACGATTACAGGCATGAGCCAATGCACCTGCCCTAAAATTCACTGTTTTAAATATTAATCACATCTAAAGAATACATTCACATCAACATCTAGACTGGTGTTTGACCAAATATCTGGACATCGTAACCTGGACAAGTTGACACACCCATAAAATTAACCATCACAGCCTCAAGTCTCTGAGCCATTTAAGGCTCCTCTCCAAGGTGAGGATGAAATGGTCCCTACTACTTAATGGCCAGGACTTCGCCTACTGTGCATCAGCTTTTACCTTGCTATTGGAACTTTTCCAGAGCCTCAGATGGGGCTCAGAACATGGAGAGGATGTTTCCTTTTCTGGGCTGTGCATAGTGAATCTTAGCAATAAGCTGCAGCCAGTCCCTTGTACTCTGAACAACTTACAACAAAAGGAAGATCCCCTCCCTAAGCCCACTTTCTCCCTGGAGGATCACAGCTCAGTAGCACATTCTCATGCCCAGAACAGACGAGGGTCCTTGGAAGGGTAAGTTGAAAAGCTGGAGTCAGAGGGACGGACGCTGGCAGCAGCCCAGCCAGAGACCTCGGCAGTCACCTGAGCCTCTCTCATACAGTCTCCACGGGACAGAGCCGTGGACCTAACGTGGCACCTAAGAACCCACCAACATGCTCTGTATGCTTGCAAAAGTGATCCAGAAACTCATCAAAAATTGGCATCCCTATAGATTGGAAAAAATAGTTTCCTTCCTGCACTATGGTGAAAAGAGTGACTCCATTTTCAATGCTTGGTTGATTTGGAAATCATGCCAGGTGCAGATGTGGTCAGCACACTGTGCACTAGATATTGTCAAAGGCTGTTTTTATATGACTGGTGAACCAAGACTAGTTTTTACATTGTTAAAGGTATGATGATGAGGAAAGAGAAAAGAGGAGGACAAGGAGGAAGCAGACCATCTGTGGCCTGCAAAGCTTAACATATTTATTATCTGGCTCTTTACAAAAAAGTTTGCAAACTCCAGGCCTAGAAGAAAGAATATGTGCACTGGAATTAAAGTTCTAACAAGCATAGGAACTGTTCACTATCTGTGCAATCCAGGGAAGATTATTTTGGTTTTTGAGCCTAGGTTTCCTCACCCGGGGAACACTGTGCACCAATCCTCTCTGATGAGAAGTCTTAGAGGAAAAAAATGTGTGTAACTATATTAAGTCCAGCATTTTATAATAAAAGAGCATCAACGCAACAGTGGGCATAGTGCAAGGAGTCTACTTACATAAGTTTAAAAATAAGCAAAACTCCAGGAAATGTGTGGAGTATAGTTACTGTTTTGTTGATCTGGGTGCTGGTTACATTGGTATGCTGGGTCTTTAGGAACATTTTTATAAATGTAAATTATACTCTATTAAAAAGTTTAAAAAGTACACCTAACAAAGAAACCTCTTTCCTGGCAGACTGCTTATAAAATAATATCTTACAAGAGGTTCATTCTCAACAGAAAAGGCAACAGGATGGGTCACCCTAGTCTGGTTTAACCAGCCCAAACCCCTTTTCTATCGACTTAAACCCAGTGTTCTTTCTGCTTCACCAAGATATTCCATCTCCTCAGGGGCTGGAGAGGTGAAAGAATCTGGGATGGTGGTGACCAGAAGAGGGCTCAAATTAATCTTTGTATATGTGATGTCCCGTTAAGAACAGGCTCCCAGTGATCTGCCCCTGCCCACACCCTCCTCATGTCTGGTGTCCACATCTAAACACATACTCTGGTCACACTGAGCTATTCCTCTTTTGGATCACATCAAGTCACTTCACAATTCTGACCTTCATATAGGCTATTCCTCCACCCTGAAATACTCTCTCTGCCTAATCACCAACATGGGAACATTTTGCTGATCCGTTATGGCTGGATCAAGTATTTCTCTTCCTATGCAAAACCTCCCCTGACATACGTCACGGCTGAGCTGACCTATTTCCACTATGTGTTATGCATGCGCTCCTATGAGAGCATCCATGACACAGAGATGATTATTTATTTGCATGTTTGCCTATCCTGGTATGCAGAGCTCTTGAAGAGAAGAAATGTGCCATTGTTGTCCTGTCCCCAGGCCCTGACACCTAGTAGGGACTCAAAATGTGTTTGCTGAATAAATGAGTGAAGGAGAGTCCATATGACTTTAAGATGGTTTAGTATGATAGACAATTATTTTTTCCTGTTTGTGTTCTTCTCCTTAATGAAGTATTGTTTCTTTTCCAATTGGTTGAAGTTTTCTTTTGAAATGCAGATTTACATAAATGAATTTTAACACACACAGTGCTGTGGTTTTTAAGTCAACTGTTACTTAGGAAACTCAAAAGAAAAGTTAAAGACTCAATCAAGTATAAAAATATTTTAGAATATTGTTACCTGCTTCTGGATTCTTTCTTTCATGAGACTAAACCAAAACCAAAAATAGAGCTAAAAACAAAGCATTTTTTTTATGAGCTATTGAAATTTAGCGCCCAAAGGAATAATTAATCAGAAAATAATATAGAATTTGTTTCATAGACCAATAGTGAATAGTTAAGAAGGTCCTCATTGAATAAACAGCAATACAAATAGCAAAAATGTTGTTAAATAAAATGAAGGAATTAATCTTGTGCCTATTTGGTAATAAATTGCGTTTGAGAGCCCAATTATTTTGATGTTATTTAAAACACTGCCATTAGCTCCCTGTGAACCTTTGGGAAACATCTTTCAACTCTCTTGCTTTAATTTCTCCATCTATAAAATAGTTCTAAAATACTGCAACTCAATGACTCAAGAGTAAATTGAATGTATTTTTGTCGAAGTGATCTGAACTGTGTTACCCCAAATTCCCACTAGATGGCAGGGTTCCCATTTCAAAGGGGGCACTACCTTTCTCACAAACTGGCAAGGGCCTCCAACAAACAGAATTTGAAATGTGTTTATTTGTGTGGCTATAAAAATGGTACATCTGATCCAGTTTCCACTGGATTCCATGTTTTCCATTGATTTTTCAGCCAGTTTTATTAAAAGCCAGATTGAGGAAGTTATTTGATATGCAGCCACATTCTTTCCAAATAATCAAAATTAATCCCTATTTCTTCTTTTTAATCAGACATTGCATATCCACAGTGTCATTAGCTGAAAAAAAATTATGGAATCATTCATTAAGTTGTGAGTGATTTTTTTTTTTTTTAACACAGTTCCACTGAACCCTCTGCACGTATAAGCGTGAGCCTCTCTGGAACTTCTTTGCGGTTCCAGAAAACCAAAGCAACACCGGCTAAATTTTGTTAGATTCCTGAAAGTGTGCTCATTGCTATTTAAAAACCATTCCTCCTCTGGCCAGTTGTGACTGGCAGAGACCAAATAAAGGTAAATGGAACTGAATTTACTGACAAGTGAAAGTACTTTGATTGACTAAGTAAATGTATGTGGTTAATCTTTGAAAAACTAATGGCATTCATACAAGTGAGGCTATTTTTATTATTACCAGTTATCATGATTATTAATGTTGTTGACTTATTTCTAAAATTTTCAGAGGAGTACTTTCCGAGAAACTTAGGGGTCAAGGAAAAGAAACGCATTTCTTCCAAATCTAACATAGCAGATTTGGTATTTCAACCAAAAGAACCACTTGCACAGTTCAAACTGAGTAAACTTTATTAAAGAGAAAGAAGGAATCATCCTGACTTCCCCGAAAATTCTAAATTTGTTCATTCCCAACATTTTTCAGAAATTGCTAGACTTTCTAGCTTAATCAAATGAAAATTATCCTAAGGCAGAATTATTTGAAGCATAGCCCTGCTCGCAAAACAACACAACACTCTTAAAAAGAATACTTCTTCACATAAAACAAAATGATATATCACGTTGTCTTCAGGGTAAAATATAAAACAAATACACAAAAAATCTACCTTCAACAACAGCAACCACAAAGCTAGGTCATGCTTGAACACTCCCTCCCCCACCCCCACCCCCACCCCCATAATGGACAATAGGGTTTTTAAATCCTCTCCAGTCTCTGGGCAGTGTTCAGACACAAAGTATTTTAATATATCATGAGGTCTCTGTCTTTCCGCCTAATCCTACTGTATCATAATGCATCCTAGCACAATGGAGATGCATACATGCTTAATTTCCATAAATTACACAGCCTGACGTTTTCATAAAGATAAATTCCAATCATAAACTATTAAACCTAAGTCAGTGTCCTTTGATGTCTCTGAGAAAGACTGTGGGGGAAGTTCAAGCATTCCCACATGGGAAGTGTTCCCTGGAGTAGGTGAAGGGAAAGGAGGGAGGTAATATTTTTTGCCCCTCACATCTCTTCATTAACTCGGATGTGTTCTTCTGAGACTGAAGTTGGTCCCTTTTCAGAAAATTAAAAAAATAAATCCTAAACACTGGGGACAAACTAGAATGTATCACTTCTCCCGAAAGCTAAACTCTAAATCCAAATCAAAAGAAAGTCTCTTTCTCTGAAGCCATGATTTGATTTCAACCTCAACCGTGGAAGCCAAGTCTGGCTACCCCTAAGCAATAGTCTTACTCTTTGGATTATTTAATGTTATTTTTTTTTTCTTTATTTCTAAACTCTCTCCTTCCAAGCTCCACTATAACTAGGTGGTTAGATCAAAGCAAATACCATCCAGACTTCTTCATTCAGGTACTGCTGGGTTTTCCTTATTTAGTTGTGGAATTTCCTCGACAGATCTTGTTCTTAGCATCCTGTTGACATAATTTTAACATACAGGTTAGAAAGACCTCTGTGAGCCTTCTCTTTTCCTGTTTACTTTGACTCCTTGGTGGAGCCCAGTGCTCAGAAGCCAGCTCTTTTAAATCTGAAAGCTGGGCCACCTCCCCACAAAGCAGGAAAGGTGTGAAAAGCAAGCGAGGGAAAGCAAATACAGGGGCTTTTAACAGTGCTTCCGAGCTCCCTCAGTCTGAGAGGCGATTCAGGGAGTGAGAATTCTGAGCAGGAGGCAGGATGGGGACCACGGATACATTTCTAGGTCCTGCTGAGCTGGGCCTTCACAGGGCGGCTTTGTTGTGCGATGTGAAGTGTTATGAATTCCTGGAACTCCCCACACACTCCTATGCAAATGTAGGTGCATTTAAACACAAGGGAGGACTCTCAGATTCAGGCCTGCTAACTAGAACTAATGAGCTGGAAGATTTCTAAGTCCTATAATAACCCATGCATACCTCTGGGAAGAAGATCTCTTCCTAGATAGATTTGCAAATACTGGCTGGAAACCACGGGGGCCTGGCCAGAAATCTCCAAGTGGGTCATCTCAGGTCCAAATGAGTCAAAATGTCATAACAGAAAAATGGCGCCAAAAGGTCTTGTAGCAGCAACTTGAACTTTGTAAGCACAAGGCAAAGCAGCTGTTCAAGGCTTGGGGCTTCTGGCCTGCGGTGGGTGTGAGCCTGAGGCGTTGGTGAGAGGCATGGTGTCAGCCGGTTCACCTGTCAGGTGACTTTGAAAAGCAGGTACAGAGAAACCATGCCCAGAGCAGATGAGGAAATCCTTTATTTGCATGGCCACTGGTGAAGGGATGCAAATTTCGGAGGCGGTAGCACAATCTTCTCAGTTCCTGGTGCCCCATGAAGATTTCCTTAATTCCATTTTGGCAAGTCATCCACAAAAAGGCAGGCATCTGAAATCACACCTACCGGGTACAATGTACACTATCTAGGTGATGGGCACACTTACATTTTGACTCAAGCCGTACAAAAGCAACCCATGTAACCGAAACATTTGTGCCTCCGTAACATTCTGGAATTAAAAAAAAAAGGCATCTGGACCAAGAAAGCACAGGGGTGGATCAGTGCTCAGCGTGGATTCTGGGCATCTGAATACCAGTTTAGGCCAGCCACAGGCCCATCAACTCAATGCATACCTTTCTTCATAAATTCACTTTGCTTATTTAAGTAAATCTTACGTGACATTTTTTGAAATTATCAACAAGTAAAAAAACCATGTATACATATTAATATATGCATATATATGTGTGTGGGTATATGTATATGTATGTGTATATATATATATATATATATATATATATACTCTTCCTGAATATAATGGGAACTTTAACATGGTTTTATTTTGCTACTTTCAACCCAAATCCCAATTTTTGTTGATACAATCTGGGATTTAAAACCCAGATTTATAATAAATGTGTACTTTATATTATGTGATTATAATACTATGAATGTTATACATATACGAATATATATTTTATTTATATTATATTTAAAATTTTTTACAAGTATTCTTATTTGCTTTAAGCGTATAAACTTTAATGATAATTGCTTAGACTTACTCTATATTAAGTTTTACTTCTCATTACCAATTATTTTTAATGCCATAACCCCCCTATATCTTGAAGTCTTTTTTTTTGGAACTGATTACAAGGGGGCTTTTAAAAATTATCTTATCTTTTTAAAAATTTTATGTAAGGGCATTATGTTGGCTGTAGTGAGTTCGATTTCCATTTCATAAATTATAAAGGAATTATATGTAGAAACTTGAGATAATTGGTACAATTATTTTCAATTTATTCCAGTGATGTTTTAGTACTTTTAAAAGATCGATGCTCACAGAGCCATCCTTTAATTTTCCTGTGTGTGTGTGTGTGTGTGTGTGTGTCTGTGTGTCAGTGTCAGTCAGTGTGTGTGCATGGTTAAGTACCATTGTTAAAGAATGGGATGACTATACTTTTATTCATTTCTCAGCCAAGTGTCATGCAAATTTGACTACTTTTTTTTCCCTGCCCGCACAAAGAGTATAAAACCAAAGTATGCTTTCTAAATCCAAATACGAGATTGTCTTTCTGTTGTTCTCATACCAGGACAGCAACATGGCTTGCTGTAACATTTTTGGGTCAAATGTCTGTCTACTCAAAACACTGGAATTTCATTTGTTCAATATATTTGTTGAATACCTACTATCTGCCAGGCACTCTCCTAGGTTTTGCAGACCCGTGAACAAGACTTCAGAGTCCTTGACATTTTTGAATGTGCATTTTTTGAAGGTTAAAAGGCATTTTTTTAAATTCCTCCCTCCCACTTTCTTTCTCTTCTTCCTTATTTTGAATGGGTTCATACAGGGATTTTTTTCCTCCTTCTTTCTGGGATGTGAAAAATGTTGTTTAGTGCATATCTGAGTGTGCATCTCTTTTTACTGATTTTTCCTGGTCTTTGAAGGACCTATCAAGATGGGAAGTATTATGTTAAATATATGTTAAACACACTTTCTTCTTCATGTTTTATTTTAATATTTTCTCTCATCATTTTCATCTCTTTATTCTTTGACATCTAGGATAATTTATTAGCCTAGTTCACTAATTTTTTCTTTTATTGTATCCAGTTACTATGTACATTGCAGTTTTTATTGAGCAATTATATGTTTAATCTCTAAATATTCTTTCCTGATCTTAGTTATCTCTTCACGAGCGTCGATTCTAGTTATTCTGTGATCTGTATCTTTTCTAATTTGTTAAGAACGAAATTTAGATATTTTCAAAAACATTACTTCTTGCAACAAATCTATTCAACTAACAAACATTTGTACATTCCTCAGACTAACCTCTCTTTTTTGATGCACAGCATCTTTTATATGTCTGGAATTTTCTCTTTTTGCTCATCTTTACAAAAAGAGATCTCTCCCAGTTTTGTAGACTGGATTGAGTTCTGTCAGTGAGGTTGCCTGTCTGATTCTTACAGATCCAAAGGAAGGGTTAGAGAAAAAGTTTTAATTTATTCTAGATCCACTTAGCCATTTCTGAGATCCAGCAATGAGGAACGGGTAGGTAGTGGAAATTAAAAAGGAAGCTAATGTCATAACTTTCTCTAGGCCAAGTAATTTCTTTGCCATTTTACTGAGACTCCCAATGGGCTTCCTACATAGTTCTCTCTTCCTGACTATTGCTATAGATTTTTTGATCTTTGTGGCCTCTGGCATGAGAAGTGCCAACATGTTTACAAGGGTCCCTGAGAGTTATAGTTCTCTACTAGACTTTCTAATTTTGATAGGAGTTTTGTCAAGTTCTCTTCCATTTTTCCCAGAACACAATGCTATCCCTGCATACAAAAGGAGGTTCAATCCACTTTTCCATTAATGTGATTTTGTCCAAACTATACTATGGTATATACTATTAGGTCTTCCCCCAGTAACATTTTCTTTTTCTTTTATAGAATTAGAGGTTTTAGCTAGGCACATGGCTGACCAGCTAAAGACAACATTTGCTAGCCTCTTTTCCAGTTGATTTTTGATCATGTGATTATGTTGGGCAAATGGTAAAAGAACAGCTGTGGTACGTACAGCATCATGCCTTCCTGCTCATTTGAATATGTGTGTGGTAGAAGAAGCTAGAACAGTCATCATAGACCATAAGGTGGGGGCAGAACAAGATAGAAGAAGCCTGGGTTCAGTAGGGGAGAAAACATTTTTTTTCCTCAACCATCACAAAGTTCATAGCTGAGACCCCTGTAACAAAGGACAGATTAACAAGAATAAAGCATATAAATTTATTTAATACAAGTTTTGTGTGACGTGGGAGCCTTCGGAAATGAAGATCCAAAGAAAGGGAGAAACTGTGCATTTTTATGGACAGATGTGCAGAACACATCTGTGGACAGATGTGGAGGACAACGGGGTGTGATCTAATGGTAATAAACTGGGGGGGGGGAACTTAGCAAAGCCCCTTTGTTCAGACTCTTCTTGGAGTCTCTGTGTGACATTCCTTCCCTCCGGTATAGGGCAGGACACCTGCTACACGAGGGTCTTCAGGGAAGAAAAGAGGGAGAAGGTCAGAGAGTGACCTTCCTAGATCTCTTACCCTGCTTCAGGGGAGATGGCAGGAGAAAGTCAGAGACGACTTCCTGCTTTTGTTGTTTTTTTCAAATATGCCAAGGTGACATATTTTGGGTAGCCTATCTTGAAGTCCAACAGTTTCAACAATGTGCAACTGTATATCATACCTGTGGGTTGAGGGGCAGAAAAAACCCTTTCCCTTCTCCATCTGAAGGTTTGATAATTGAGTCTGCTGAAATGAACTGAACAACAGATAGGTTAACAGGAGAAAAGGCACAAAAATTTATCACATGCATAAGCACAGGAGTCATACAAAATATGAAACTCAAAGGAAGGCCAGCTGGCTGAAGCTTAGATAGCATCCTGAGCTGCAGAAAGAAGCAGGGGCCTCTGATGGGGAGGTAGGAGGTGGTGACACAAGCCATGGGAGGATGAGGGAAGAAGGAATGGTGCACAAAGGTTGTTTTTCACAGATAAAGTCTCTCAGGACACAGCCCTTGGAATAACAGTTGAAAGAATAAATGAAAAGTCTGTCTAGGAGTGGTGTCTGGGCATGGAGCATGGAGAGTTTTTGTGTCCTCTCCTGCAATACAAGTTAATCTTCTCTGGTTAATAAGATTTCAGACAGGGGATTGAAGGCAATTGTGTTTCTTTTGAAAGAACTTCCCTCAGTCAGATAAGGGAACTTCACAAAGCCCCTCCCTGAACTTGGCCAAACAAGGGAAGGTCAGAGAGACCTTGATTCTGAGAGAGGCAGCTTCTAAGTCCTTCCAATTTTCTTTAATTCCAAGTGCTTTGCACACCAAAGGGACCTACTTTGGAATATCATTTTCTGAGCCCCAACATCTGGAATGCTTACATTCGGACTGTTGGGTGAGTGAGAAATCAGCCTCTCCGCCGTTGAAGTGTGACGCTGGACTGTGTCGTATCTAATAGAAAGCTCTGTGAATGACGCGCTGCCCTGGTTTCCAGTAGTGAGGTAGGTGCTTATGTGGATCATTTTTCATGGAACCTGGGGGGTTTTGTGGAATCTGGGAGACATTACCACCTTCTTTCTCTCCTGAAATGATTTCAAAGCGTGGTAGAATTCTGCTAAGGCAATGTCATTTTACCTGTGATTGGTTTCTCCTCTTCTACCTGATTTTTGTCATACTACTATAGAACTATCAAGACGTAGGGCTTTTATTCATTGATGAAACACACATTATTTAGGATTTACAACTATCCAGGCTCTACTAAGCACCATTCTACAACTCAAATGTTTAAGTACTAACATACAGGGTTTTTGTCTTTCTGAACTCCTACAACGAATATTTTCCTCGCTACAAGTGTTGCTGTAAATTATATGCTAAGACAGGGCAGAACCTCAGTGCTGTGCAAAGTGCTGGACAAGCAATACAATCAATAATCACTTGTCGAGGGAGGGAGAGAAAGAAGGAAAGAAAGTTAGTAGTAGGCATTTCAGTATAGCTTGTCTGTCTTATTAGATCACGAGAAACCACTTCTACTTCTTCCGCATGACCTGCCATGCCGAAACTTGATGATTAGTATGTCTGATGAATTATTAAAATTGATATTATTGAAGCAAAAATAAGAAAACAGGTGCAGCATCAGGAGACCTAAGTTAGACTGCTAGCTTGGCAATTTACTATCTGGGTGGTCCTTGGCATGATAATTAACCTCAATGGATTCCACGTCTGCTCTTTGGGCATCATATCTGTCAGGCAATATTTTTCTGACAATGAAATGGGATACTCATGAAACTATTTAGCAAAGATCCAAACACATAGTAAATACTCAATAAATGTTAATGTCATATGCATTTTAATAATACTACACTTTACTTTTTAATTTGCAATATTTTAACTGTGTTAGAAAGTGCATATTTTAAATAACAAATATCCATTTACCTAATGCTCAGATTTATCGCATGTTAAAGATATACACAAATTCTTTTATAGGAGGTGGACACTTTGCATCATTTTTTACTCTTCAAAATCATGTTTTCATTACATTTTCCCCATATGTTATCCAAATATATTTATTTATTTTTGAGAGTTGTTTATTGGTCTGTGTGTTTGTGTGTGTGTGTGTGTGTATACACAAATTTAAAATTAAAATAATTTATTTCTTGTGGCCATGAAGCTCTAAGTGTTTTGCAGTTTTCTTCTGGATTAGATTCACAATTCAAAAATGAATATGTAATTGAAAGCAGCATGAATGTATTAAAATATTGTTAATAGATACTAAATACAAAAGATAAAATTTTTGTGGAAATCTATCTCTTGTTGAGATGGGTGGTACTGAATTACCAAATTTCGATTAAAGTGGCCTTTGCTAGTGTCCCTATTTTGTACTGTTCCTTTATCAAATACACCAGAGGATTTTCCTCTCTCGGGCAACTCACCATAGTTACTTTAGGGATGAGGGCATCTTCTCTTGGGAAATGAAGGATAAGCGATTGTGAAACAGGAACTGAAAAAGGAGATCCTACAGTCACCTCCTCAATTTAACTTAAGGAAATACAGCATGTATTGAGGATATAGAAATTGATTCCCTAAAATTATCTGTGCATAGCTAGCCACATTGTGGAGGGAGTTGAGAAGAGGAAGCAAAGATAAATAAGAGGAACAGGAGTTAAAACACAGTACATTGTCTTTGTGTATTTTTTAAAGCATTTTTGTCCTTTTCCTAAGTGTAAAATAAACATACTAGTAGTAGAAATTCCTACCAATTGAGGTATAAACTTACACATATAAACCCAAGATTTTATCATAAACACTATGAACATTTTGCATATTACATTTTCTAATGTTTTATCTAAGAATCTATTTATATTTTAAACATTTTATTACATACTACATATTTCTTAAAAATTTTTGTTTTCTAGTACAAGCATTTATATCGATATATTTCCATAAAAATGAAATATTACATGATTTATTCATTATAATTCAGTTCAAAATACTTTTTAATTCCTCATGTGTTTTCTTCTTTGACCCATGACATTTTTATAAATATGTTAATTTCCAAGTAATTTGGGTTTCTTTTTAGGAAACCATTGGTAGCCTTTGTCTGTTATCAAACAGCAACCAGAGTGATTCTTTAAATACATAAGTTGAATTAGTACCATTCTTCAAAATTTATGCAACATAGATTTTATAATACATCATTATTTCATGTATTACTAAGTTGGAAAAAAGTTAACAATTATACCATATAATACATCATTAGTTATAACACATATCTTTATTTTCGTGATGTTAAAATGTGAAAACCAAAACCAAACCTGTGCCTTAGAATTGATGGAATGTCTTGGTGTCTCCTCAGCTCAAAAATAATGACCTTCAGCCTCTTAGCCAAATCCATAGTTGCTACAGTAGCCTACAGAGCCTTCTGCCATGTATCAACTCCCCTCCCTGTATTCCTACCTCTCTCTCTTCTTATACTGTGCTACGCTCACCCTTGCCACTGTCACCATTCTGAACTTGCTGTGTCCAAAGACTCCAGATACCACCACCTTGGAACCTTTCAAATATCCTGTTTCTTCTACCTTCATGTCAATTTTCTCTCCACCAAATTGCCATACGACTTACTCTCTCACTTCTCTAAAGTTGTTACTCAACTCTCTTCTTCTCAGTGAGACTTTTCCCAACCACTCAATTCAAACTGGGGAACACCTGTTTCCTCTCCCACCTTCCTGATTGATCTTCCTTCCCATTTTCTTTCTCTCAGTTGCCCATAACAGAATTTAACCTACTGCAGAAAAATTCTATAGAATATTTATCATTTAATATTAATATTTTCCCAGGAGCCTATGTTGGTGCTCAGAAACCAATACCACAATACCCCAAAATACGGCTTTTTGTACATGCTGAATTGAAAATGAAGCCTCAAGGTATTTCTGACCCCTCACCACCCAACTGCCTCTCCCAAAGCACAGGACGAAATTATTCTCTGGAGATCCCTTATCTGCCTAAAATCTAGGCCTGTCAAGGAAGAAAACAATTATCTTCAGTCCCTTCCCTGAGTTTTCATTAACTGAACCTATATCGCGGGAAGGAAGACTAAAGTCTGTCAACAAATCTGGACAGACTTTTGTCAAAAACAATTGTCTGCTCTGCAGGCCCAGCCATTTTGCCACACTTTGCTCCAGACCATAAAATGTTCTTCAAGCCCATTTAATTTCCCTAAAAGTCATTTGCTATCCACTTAAAATCACCCACACCGCTCCATTTCCCTTTCCTCTAAGAAGTAGGGTATATAAGCATTGGCACCCCGTTGAGATACTGGGCAATCACTCTGTGATTCTCGGCGTGCGCGCAGTAGTAATTAATTAGTAAAGCCTCTTCTCCTGTTAATCCTCCTTATTGTGAGTTGATTTTTCAGCCAACCTTCTGAGGGTGAGGGAGACATTCCCTTGGCCCCAACACATACCTCCTCATTAATACACCCAGACTTCATGGAACATCTTTGAATGCAACATCTTTTGGCCAATATTTACAAAAGAAAAAAAATTATGCCTACAAGTCTAAATACAACATTTTTAACAAAACAGTATCATGAACAGTCTTGAGTTACATTGCAAGTATAGTTGGTAGAACATAAAAATCTGAAGAAGTTAGAGTTGCATGTCAAGTAAGGAGATGTGCAGCATGTTACCACATACTTAGAAACTATTTATTAACAACATCAATTGTTTCATGAGCAACAGCAATTTTTTTAAGTATTTCACTTCTCAATGTCACCACTTGATATTAATATTTAGGTATTTGACTATGTTTTAATTATGTTATAGGATATTGGTTTGGTTTTGAGGTTAATGTGTGGCATATTATTATCTTTCTGGTTTAAAATAATAGAAAATATGTTTATATAATGTGTTCTATGTTTTCCATAGAAATTTTTTTTTCATAGAAATTAGAATTTTCACGCAAAGACATCTTGCTTTCAGGAGTGAATGAGAGGATTAGCGATGTCAAATGGGAGATGCCTGTATGTATTTTACTTATTGCTTTATTATAGTATTGTTGAAATAGGCAACTGGCAGGTATTGCTTAACTGAGTCAGGAAGTCTCAATACAAAGTCTCAAACCACCCTGATCAAAACAGGGTGGTGGTGAGACAAGTTCCAACCATTTACAACCAAGATGGTGGAGAAATCTAATGCTTCATGACCTTGCAGCTTCATAAAAGTTTCTGAGAAAACCTCCCACTCCCATCATGCACCTGATGCCACGACACTACCAGTTTGACCATATTTAGTCAAAAGGAGGATGTCACCCTAATTCCAGGAAAACACCACCCTTTTCCAAGAAATAACATGAATATTTCTCCCCTTGTTTAGCGTATAATTAAGCCATTGTTTAAATAGAGGGACTAAAGGAACCAGGGGCCAGGTCTCCTCCACAGGCTGAACTAGTCTCTACTCTGTTTGTAGAGTAGATTTTCTATACTTCCTAAATAAAACTTGCTTTGCTTCATACTATTGACTTGCTCTGAATTCTTTCTTGCACAAAGCCAAGGAGCCACTTGTACTTCAAGTGATTCCCAGCATTGGGAGTTAGTTTCCTGTGTCATTATTATTTCTGTTAGTGTCTTTTCTTCCAAACAAAAGGTTTTGGAAGGAAGGCCTTTTCATCTGCTTTGTTCACTACAGCTAAAATGGAGCCTGACACATTGTAGCTGATTAATAAATATTTGCCGAATGAATGATTATTGCTGGCCTTTTTTATATTCTTATTTTTTACATCACTTGTAACTAGTAAACTGAATTAATTTTTTATTGATTTTAATAGTTTTTCAGTTGGTTTTTGTATGTTTTCTCAGTAAAATATAGAATTATTTGTAAATAATTTTATTTTCCCTCTTCCCAAAATGCTTCATGTCTTATTGCATTAAAGCTTTGAGAAGATGTTCGGTCTTGGTTTTTATAGCAGGCTATCTTAGTTTGTTCAGGCTGCTATAACAAAATACCTTAGAATGGGAATTTATAAACAACAGAAATACATTCCTTAAGGTTCCAGGGTCTAGAAAGTCCAAGATCAAGACGCTGGCAGATACAGTGTCTGGTGAGGGCCTGTTCCTCATGAAGGTGTCTTGTTGCTAACATGACTGAAGGGACAAAGTCTCCCAAGGCCTCCTTTAATAGAGCACTAATCCCATTCATGAGGGCAGATCCTGCATGACCTAATCACTTCCCAAAGGGCTCATCTCTTATTACCACCACAATGGGAACTGAGTTTTGACATATGAATTTTGGGAGAACACCAATATTCAGAATATCACACAGGCATAACTACCTTAGTCTTGATTATAATGGGTTATGTTTTAATGTCTCTGTTGGTCCACTAGTACATATGATATTAACTGGTGTTGGTTAATATTTATCATATTAAGGAAAAACTCTTACTCTTAATTTATAGAAAGGTTTTGTTTTTAAATGGAATGATAAAATTTCATCAGAATGCTTAGTAGTTTTTCTTCTGTGATGTTAAGCTAATATACTTTCTGATATTGACTCACCCTTTCTTTCCCTCTATAAGCTCTTACTGGCTCTTAAATATTACTATTTTTAATATTCTGTTGAAATTGGTTGGTATATCTGCCAGTGTAGGCTAGATGATTTAGAAGCATTCTCAAATGTCAGTGACTTAAAGTACCAAAGACTATTTCTTGTCCCCACAGAGTCTGATGATGTCTGGGTAAGTCTCTGGAGCAACTGTTCTCCACGTGCTGGGTCATTGCTGAACTTCTATATGTACACAGTCACCAGAAAAAGGGAAGGGAGAGGTGAAGAATCAAGCACAGGTAATTAACTGTTACTTCCCAAGAATCATATTACTTCCTGCTCACATTTTATTGGCCAGAGAAAAATCACATGGCTATGGTTATACTCAAGAAGTCATAGAAATCAAATCCTTCCATGTGCCAAGGAGGAGGTGGAGGATGAAAGTTTGCCATGTAAGCTAATATTTTATTAAGGATGTTTACACATTCATTCCTAAGTGAAATTTGTTTGTAACTTTATTTCTTGTGTCAGTTTTACCAAATTTAGTTACTAGGATTATAAGACATATATGATCATAAAATTGGATTTGTATTTTTTTCTTATAAAGTTTTATATGCTTATTGATAAAATCTTTTTTTCATCTACCCAGGCTTTTTTGGAATTACAGTTTGGGATTTTGAAAAAATTAATGTATAATCAGAATCTCTTCTCTAGCTGATTATTTCACTTACATTTTTATAGAAAATTGTATATTTCATTGAGATTTTCAAAAACTCCACGAAGAACCTTAAATGTTTACTTTTTAATAACTTTACTCACCTCTGTTTTGACACCATAATTTTAATTTATAATTTTGTGTATTTCTGTTTTCCCCCACTTCTCATGTTAAACTTTCTGGGGGTTTATCTATTGTATTTACCTCAAAGAATTATTCCTCAATCTTCTATATTATATTGTCTAATTTGTTTTAGTTTCTCTTTTCCTGATATTATTAATTTCTCTTTTTCTGTTACTATTATTTTTTTGAGTAGGCAATTCAAAAAACATAAGAATATGCAAGGAAAAATAAAATTTTATCTGATATCTACTGCCACCCATTTTTCCTGTTCAGAAGACAAATCAATTTCTTGTGAATATCTGCAGAGATATTCTAAGTTATCATACATATTTTATATTAGTATATACATTTTTTTTACTATTCTAATATTTTTTTCACAAATGAGGTTGTACTTTACACTGCATTCTGGAATTATCTTTTTGCACATAAAAATGTATCTTTAAATCATCCCTGTCTTTACCTAGAGTTATTTTATTCATTTCTATTGCAACACAGTGTTTCCTTGCATTATGGAACCATTATTGATTTATCCAGTCCATTATTGTTTGATTTCAAGGCATTTCCTATCCCCAATACCTTGATACTATAAAATGTGACAATGAAAATCCTTGCATATCTATCATTTCATACACATACCAGTGCACATGTAGAAGAAATACATAGGAATATAATCTGGGTCAAAAAGGAGGCACAATTTTAAATTTGATAGAAACAGTCAAATTGTTTTCCGTAGAAGTTATTCCAATTTACTGTCCAGGAGCTGCATATGTTATCAAGTTATTTGATCTTTCCTAGCCTGGCAAGTTAAAAAAAAATCAGATCTTATTGTAATTGTAATTTGCATTTTTTCTTATTATAAGTCAGGTCAATAATTTTTTTTTTCTTTACTTAAGAGCCATTTGAAATTCCTTTTCTGTGAATGAAGTGGGTTTGTAGCCTCTGGCCATATTTTCTATTACAGTAGCACTCCTTTCTGTCTTAATTTAAAACATACTAATACTTTACCTATAACATGAATTGCAAATATTCATTCACACTTTATCATTTTTCTTTTGATTTTACTTACAATGGCTTTTTCCAAGCAGATTATTTTTTATGCCTTCAAAGTTATTAGATTTTTTTTTCATGGCTTCTGAATTTTAGACACTCCTACAAAGGGCTTTGCTACACTGAAAAAAAAAATTAAAGATCTATCACACTTTGTTCTAGGTCTTTTATGTTTCTGTGTTAAAATCTTTGATTCGTGTGGAATTTATTTTCATGCTAAGTGGGAGGTATGGATTTTACTGTATTTTCTTCCAGATGGCTATTCAGTTTCTTAAACACAATTTATTAAATAATGCATATTTTTTCTCTGACTTGAAATGCCAATTTTATCATACATTAAATTCCCATATGTATGGGATTCTATATGTGGACTAATTTTCTGATGCATTGTTATGTCTGCATATTAGTACACCAATACAAAACTATTCTGATTTTTACTTTTTAGCATAGTTTAATATTTACTATAACTAATCTCTTCTTATTCCCCTCTTTTTCAGAAATTTGCCAGTTATTTCTCATTTATTATTATTTTTCTACTTAAATGTAGCATCTCCTTTCATAATTCCAGAAGAAAAATCCTGCGTGTATTTTTATTGAGATCATGATAAAATTATGGGTTAATTTAGCCAATAGCATGGTATAATTTTCCATTTGTTCAAGTCAACTTTTGTTTCTTCCTAACTGGTGTTCTCAGAGCATTCCATCCCATCTTTTGTTGTACTTTTAAAAATACTAGTAGACAATCCAGAATTATCAGAATTTGAAGGCACACATCTAAATGTAGTAGATAAACAAATAGAATGTGTGTGTGTGTGTGTGTGTGTGTGTGTGTGTGTGTGTTTGAGTAACGACTGTTCAAGAAGAAAAAACTCTTTTCAAAAACCCATTATTAAAAATCTCAGAGAGCCAAGAGAAGATATTAGATCCATGAAAAAAATAACTGTGTGTTATAAAAAGAAACACTCAGATAACAGAAATGAGTTTTGAAAATTCTTGATGCAACAGAAATGCAATACTTCATAAATGTGCACCAGAAAAATTTGAAAGTAATGAAAAACAACAGAAAGAACATGAGAAAGTTTTTTTTTTAAATATGAGATGTTAAAATTGGAATGGTAGGCATTCCAGAAAAAAAAGGGCAGAGGAAATCTTTTCAAGACAATAATCAATAAAATATCATAAAACAAATGACTTTTCATATTGGAAGGATCTTCTAAGTAAACAACACTATGAATTGTATTAATTATCTAATGCCTTATAACAAATCATCTTAAAACAGTAGATTAAGATCTAAGTAAATATTTATTATCTCTCATGGTTTCTGTGGGTCAAGAATGCAAAAGGAGTTTGGCTGAATGCTTCTGGTTTGAGATATCTCCTGAGGTACTAGTCAGTCTTTAGTTAGGGCTGCAGTCATCTGAAGGCTTAACCGGGGCCAGAGGATCCACTTTCAAGGTGGCTCCTTGCCTGGCTAGCAGGTTGGGGCCGGGTATTGGCTGAGGGCTTCTGTTCCTTTTCATGTAAGTTGAGTGGTCAGGGGATTATGAGTATATTGCCTCCAAAGTAAAAGACAAATTGCTACATCTTTTATCTGTTATGAGTTGAATTGTGTCCCCTGCCCCAAGTATATGTTGAAGTTCTAACCCCCCATCCCTCAGAATGTGATCTTATGTGGAAAGAGGGTCTTTACAGAGGTAATCAAGTTAAGATGAGGTCATTAGGGTGGACCTCAACCCAATATTACCTGTGTCCTCATAAAAAGTGGAAATTTGAATAAAAGGACAGACATGCACAGGGAAAAGGTGATGTGAAGACAGGGAGATAATGCAATGTGAACATGGAACACTGGAGTTGTGCATCTACAAGCCAGGGAACATTTGAGGTTACCAGAAACTGGGAGAAAAGCATGGAAAACATACTTTTTTATTGCCTTCAGAGGGAGCATGGCCCTGCAGACACCTTTTTATTTCAGACCTCCAGCATTCAGAACTGTGAAACAATACATTTCTGTGGACTCAGTTTTTGGTGTTTTGTTACAACTGCCTTAGGAAACTAATAATGTATTAATAGCATTCATCGCCCCAAACAAAGGAAATACAGTGCCTGGTAGACCTCTTTAGATTTGGGAAGTGAATTAGTTTGCTTAGGCTGCTATAAAAAACTCCCACAGTTTGGGTGGCTTAAACAACACAAAATTTATTTCTCACTGTTCTGGAAGCTGAGAAGTCCAAGATCTAGGTGCTAGCGAACTAGCTATCATTTTGAGGCCTCGTCTCTTGGCTTGCATGGCTGCCATCTCTCTGTGTGTTTGCACGACTTCTTCTTTGTATGAGAAGAGAGAGAGAGAGAGAGAAAGCAAATGAGAGAGAAAGTGCTGTGGTGTCTCTTCATATAAGGCCACTAGTCCTATGGGAGCAGTGCCCCATTCTTACAACTTCATTTAACCTTAACTACTTGCTTATAGGCCCTTTGTCCAAATACCATCACATTGAGAGTATGTGCTCCAACATATAGGTTTTGGCGACACTGTTCAGTCCTTAACAACTACCCCTGGCTTTCCAAAATTCATGTTCTTTTTGTATGCAAAATGCATTTATTTTATCTTGACAGCTTCCAAAGTCTTAACTTACTCCAACATCAACTTCAAAATCTAAAGTCCAAGGTCTCATCTAAATATCATTTAAATCAGATATGAGCGAGACTTGAGGTATGATTCATCCTGAGGGAAATTTCTAATTGTAAACTTGTGAAACCAAAACAGTTATGTGCTTCCAAAATACAGTGGTGACACAGGTATGGGATAGGCATTTCTTTCCAAGAGGGAAATCTCAGAAAGAAGAAAAGGGTTACGGATCCCAACTAAGTCCCAAACCTAGCAAGGGAAACTCAATTAGACCTTAGTGCTTGAGAATATTCCTTTTTGGCCTGTTGCGCCTGCCTTTCATATCCACTGGGGCCACAGAATCACCCGCCTGGCC
Source organism: Indri indri (assembly GCA_004363605.1). Lineage (NCBI taxonomy): Eukaryota > Metazoa > Chordata > Mammalia > Primates > Indriidae > Indri > Indri indri. The sequence goes on along the minus strand of RJWJ010005593.1, from coordinate 16,381 downwards.
CTAGTTAGCAGTCTCGCTACCTCAGTTCTGCCAGGCTGCCCCACTCCCAGGGATCTGCAGGATCAGTCCTGTGCCCAAGGGCAGAAGCCATCTGGGCTGACGAAACTGAGGTGGTGGCCCCATCCTTCAAAACTGTGGAGGCAACCTTGATGATCTCTGAATCACCTGTGGGGTCATTCTTCCCTTATCCTGAAGTATAACGCGTATTTGCATCCAGATAGCTCTTATGGTCCCATCTTGCAGAATCTGAGAAGTGTGATTTCCTTCATTCCATCCCATTTTCTCTGTTCCCTTTATTTCCAGCTGGCAGAATTTCTGCTGGTATAATCCCATCTCTATTACTGGTTTCCACTGATATATCGGATTAATTCTGTTGTTCACACCCATATCAATCTTTCTATCAAATCGTTGTTCAGCCACACTCTTGATGTTCTCTTCATAACATACTTTCTCGTAGTTTTGCAATATGGACAGGCAGAGTTTTTCAAGTCTTTAAGCTCTTGTTTCTTTTTTGCTTTACAACCCCTTCTTCAATGTATCTCTCTCTTTTTACATTTTATCATAAATAGTCAGAAGGATCCAGGCTACACCTTGAATATTTTTCTTAGAAATTCACTCAGATAAATACCCAATTTTGTCTTTCACTAATTCTATTTTTCACAAAACACTAGAACACAATTCAGCCAAGTCTTTTGCCATTTTATTACCATGGTTGCCTTTTCTCTATTTTCCAATAATATGTTCCTCATTTCTGTGTGATACCACAACAGAATGGCCCTTAACATCCATACTTCTACCAACATCTGTTCAGGACTTATTCTCTGTATTGTATTGTCTAAGAAGATGAAGACTTTCTCTTCAGGTCCCCTCTTTTCTCTCTGAGTCCGCACCAGAATTACCTTTAATATTCATACTTCTACAAAGAGTCTCTTTGTGGCAATCTCAGTGGTTGTTAGCAAGCACCACAAACGTCTTCCAGCCTCTACTCATCACCCAGTTCCAAAGCCACTTCCGAATTTTTAGGTATTTGTTACAGTAGCACTCTACTCCTGGTACCAAAATCTGTATCAGTCTGCTTGGGCTACCAAAACAAAATAACACAGGATGGGGACTTGAACCCAACAACAAAATTCCAGAGACAGTATCATACAAGAATTCAAACAGTGTCATAGCATAAAAAGTACCGTATTTCAAATAAGTGAGAATATCATGCTCCAGAAATTGGTGTTGGATGAATTGAAATTTGTCCTCACTGATGAAGGCATTGGTGTCAACTATGCATATGGACAATTGGGATAAAAAAGGTTTACAAAATATGAGTTGAGAGAAAGTAGTTTTAAAAATTCAAATACTATACATAAACATTATTTTACATAAAAGCGCATAACATATTATAATTTAATTATTACAAGTATGCATTCGCATATTTTAAACATAACTATAAAAGTGTATAATATCAAATTTGCCAAAAATTTTCTTTTGTGTATTCTTATTGAAGAAAATGTTATCAGTTTTATTTAGGGATATATGGTATTGACTATTCAATCTTCAAATGACCCAATGAGTTACAGTCTTCACTGTGCAGATGAAACAAACTAAAGCTCAGAAAGTTTAAGCTCAGTGTCACACAGCTAGTAGAGAGGGAAATGTGGGGTTTGAATCCACTTCTATGTCATACCTTAGACACTCTTAAGACATCTTAGAATCAGGCCAGTTGTGGTGACTCACACCTGTAATCCCAGAGCTTTGGGAGGCTGAGGTGGGGGCATTGCTTTAGGCCAGGGGGTTGAGACCAGCTTGGGCAACACAGCAAGACCTCTTTTCTACAAAAAATAATAACAATAAAAAATTAGCCAGGTGTAGTGGTGTGCACCTGTAGTCCCAGCTACTTAGGAGGCTGAGGCAGGAGGATCATTTGAGTCCTGGCGTTTGGGGCTACGGTGAGCTATGATCGCACTCCAACTTGGGTGACAAAGCAAGACCCTGTCTTAAAAAGAAAAAAGACATCTTAGAATCAGGTACATAAATGACTCTCTTTAGGGGAACCAGTGTTAAAATCTGAACTAAGGATGGTAAAGGCCAGATAAACAAGGGTTCATGTGCAGTACAGTCTTAGTTTGGAGGTTGTTGTGGGGGCTCTGGGAAAGAAGGGAAGAGCTCTAGGTAGGTCAGCACTCGAGATCCCTGTGTGGAGCAGCATGTCTGCTGCAACTGCCTAGAAGTCTCCTGTTCCTCCGTCAAGGCCTTTTCAAGTTTCTACTCCTCTGGAATACCTTCCCTGACCTCTCAACTCCTTCCTCTGACCTCCCTTGTGGAGGTCAAGTCTCCCTTCCTCCTCTTCCGCCATCCCTTCCTTCTCTTCCTCCTCTTTCTCATCATCATCTAGTAACTTATATGGAAATACTTAATTAGAATGTCCAGTTCCACACTGGACCATTTGCTCCTTGAAGGCAGTGTTTCAGTTTTTAAATATATTTCTCTGCGTAGCCTGGTCAAGTGCCTGGAACAAAACCCATGACCAACAGTGGTGCTGGGATTTGAACCCAGCTCAGATTATTACACGAATGAATGAATGAATGATGAGCAGATTCCCTTGGAGGTTTACATGGGCAATGGGGTTTGGGAGTACATTTGACATGACTTTTCCTTGTTTTTATTTTTTATCCTAGAGAAAATTTTGTGATATTTCATAGAATAGTAGATTATGTTTCAAAATTCAAATACAATTTAATATGTGATTACGTATCATTCTGTAACACATTTTCCAGAGGTAGCAGTTTTTTATCATCTGTGATATTTGGACCTTGCATAGAGAACATACGGTGTTGAGATACACTATTATGTTGAGGCATAAAGGATGGGAAGTGTACGTCTTGTGGGGGTGTGGTGTGAGACCCCATCCTTCCCATCACCCACCCTATGATACACTTATAGAAATTTCTGCTGTCCTAAATTTGAATGTACTTAAATTTACAGAACCAACTTTCCTATTAGACATCTTGATATAATTGAGTGAAAAAGAAGTAATTGTGTTAAAATGATATTAGAAAACAAGTCCCAGTCTATGACTTTATGGAGATGGATATTCTGAATTGTCAGGGCATCATAAGTGCTCCCAATTTTACTTTGATCAATCTATCTGAGGGAGAAGATACAGGGTTTACTCCGGAGACAGCTTTTTAGAAGAACTGCCTGCTTAGAGGTTTGCTAACCAATGGAGGAGTAACCTGGTATTCCCCTTATGACTGCTGTCCTTTTCATGGGTAGTCATTTCTCTTCATGTTACTGAAACAGAACCACAGACTCTAAGGAATTTGTTCTAGGAAGTTATTTAATTCTGCAGCAAACTCATATTTCTATGATCTCCTATAGAGACATCTCAAATGTGCTTTTCATCTCTCACACCTAATTTATGCAAAGAATCTCTTGCCCTGGGGGCTGTTCTGCTTTTTAATGAATTCACTTTGATGACAACTAAATGTGGCAGGTGTTTCAGGAAGCACACACAGCAGTTCATCCAGGGATATTTTAACTTTGAAATTCTCTCACATGTGTAATATTTCTGAGCCTAATATTTTGGTTGAAATGTGTACATTTTGTTTTCTTTTTCACTTCTTTCCATCTGAAACATTGTCTTCTGACTTACCACACACCTCATTGTTAGGCTGGGAGTGAAGAAAACTTTAGGCCTACTGCCAAAAGTGGCCATTTGATACACTTGCAGAAAACTTCTCTGTGCCTCAGATTTTGAATCTGTGAAATGAGTTAGTGCCAGTAAGGAAGGAGGGTTTGAAGAGATGATCTCTCCATAGCTTCAAATAGCACCTCTGTGCTAAGGATTACTTATACAGATCCTTAGTCTAGTTTTTGAGACACAGATGGACATCTTCATTCAAATATTCGTCAAATATCTCAAGGCTAATTGCAAACATGAGTCAAGCATCTTAACAGTTTTTTCATGTTCTCTGTGGCTATGAGTAATGTCATCATCCCTCCAGTTACCCAGAAAGATGCCCAGACTGTATCCTTGGTATTAAAGCTATACTGTCTACCACATGAGTCCATAGGAGCATTTTTCCTGAACTGTTCACTCATGGCTTCTGTGTTGGATTGACCCTCATTAAAACTGGGTCATTGTAATAGAGAATGTTTGTGTAATTTTTTCTTGATACATTTTCCCTTTGAATAGCTACAACTCTTTGCTGTTAAGAGGAAATCGTGAGATTAAAGTAAGGTATGAGACGGAGATGGCATCGGCAAACAGAAGAGAGAAAAAAGGGAAGTAGAAAGCTCTCTTCTGGGCTGGGCACCAGATGGGGAAATGGGCATTGGAGGGGAAGGGGATGAGGCTTATTCCCCATCACTTATGGCGTAGTCTGGGTAAATTGCAGCCCTGTTTTCCGTGACATCAGTGTACCTATGATGTGTGGCTTGTAGTTTACACTGGACTGAGAAAGGTATCTAGATGAGTTTATTGGCCTCCCAGAAACTTCAAGCCTAGTGTGATAGAGAAAAGCGCAGAAATGCTGGGAGAGCTGGTGTGCAAAAAAGACGCCTGGTGTTGGGATGAGGAGGTCACAAGGGCAGGGACTTTGGGAACCCAGGACTAAAAGCTGCAGCAGAGATGTTAACAGTAAGTAGAATGTAAACAAGATCAGGCAAGGACTTTTGTCTCTTTTGCTTATTACTACATATTTACAGAACCTGGAACACTGCCTGGCATATACTTGGTACCCAGTGACTACTTATTGAATAAATAAGTGGTCAAGAGACCCAAAATAAACAGATGCGATCAAATGCATTTCAGTAGACATTATCACAGGATGTCAGTGACCAGTCAGGGTAAGGGACACCTGTGGGAGACAAGAGAAGCTTCTGATGCCAACACAAAGCTGATGCCAGGTTTGTATGTAAGTTCTCCACTCCTACCTCAAAAGCTAGTTCTTAAGTTGAGGTCAAGGGAAAAGAAAAAAGAAATCCAGAACTAATTGTGCTTGAAGTGATAAAATTGCTTTTAAAAATGGAAGAGCATTAGATCATCCTTAATTGGCTATTTTAATTTTTTTCTCCTATTAATTGGAGTGGAGACTTGGGGGCATCTGAAATCAGCTAGAGAAAAGAAAGGCGCAATGTCTAACTTTGACCTCACTGCAAATTCTGTCATCTTCTGCATCCTATCCGCTTCCAGTTTTACTCCTCTGTAAAACTCTTTAATGGATCCACATCACGTGGCAGAAAGCTCAGCATTAGCCTGTGCGTCCCTGCCTATGTTTCGTTATTGTCTCTCTTCTCCTCCATCTATCTTTTGCATTCCGCCTTTCACATTAGGCACCTGACCTAGGGGACAGTGACTGCAAATATTGGGTCCAGTTAGGGGTACCCTTTTCTGATTCACATCAAGGTGCTACATGGGCGAGTGTGGCCAGCTCCCCATTGTCAGACCTACACAGTCTCTCTCTCATTCTTTTTTTTTCTAGCTCTCCCATTCATTCTAACATATTCTGCCCCTCCCCCCACTTCAATCTCTCTAATTCATGCACACACTCAATCTTAAGTCATGCGTCACTATTTGTAGTTCGCCTCAAACCACCAAGCCTTTAGTTATACTGGTTCTTCTTTCATCCTCTTTACCCCTCCCCTTCGCTTTTGTGAACATCTATACGTTTTAAAAATTCTAACTAAAATGTTACCTTCTCTGTGAATCCTTCCCTTTCCCATGCCCAGTGGTAAAATTAACTATTCTGCCCACTTCTACCTTGCACATACTTCTACCTCAACAGCTATAATACTTCGTTTCCTTCTCACCTGCAAATAATTAGCATTGCAGTCAGTTATTTAGAGTCACGGCTTGTGTCATTCATCTTGGTATCTCTAGGACCTAGCATGGTCTCTGGCCCATAATGGGATAAAATAATGTTTGTTCAATGAATGTTTTCTACAGTTTCTTCCAGCTCTAATGAGCTGAAGTTAAAAGAATGAATGCATTTTCACATTGGAGACACAATTGGATTACATTCCAAAAGAACTTTTGAGATATCATGACTTGCCTGATGAAACTTCTCAATATTTTCTACACCTGAAATAAGTCAAATTAAGTTCCAATGTAAAAAGGTGATACAGTGGGCAGGACATGACTACATTTCGGTTCTAACTCTCATCTCAGCCTTCACTAGCTATGCAACCTTGGGAATGTGACTGTTGACTTCAATTTCCTCTTTTATCTAAGGGAAAATAATGACTATCTTTAAATGGTAGTAATAAGGAAAAAAAAGTGCCAATGTATGTGGCTTTTTCTTTGGAGATTGTAAGGCACTATTTTTTATCAGGATAATGTCTTTTGGGAAGTTCCTTGGCCGCTTTTCACTCCTAGTTCAAATCATAAGCAGGAAAACAAATCCTACAATAAGACATGGAGGGTATGGATTGGGAGAATAAAATAAGAAACACTTTTATAATAACTAGTATTGTAATCATTGCTAAGATTGCTCTCATTTCATAATGAAATATGATTCTACAAAATAGTACTTAACTAAATGTCAAATGAAAGTTGTTTCACTAAAATGTCTTTTAGTCCAATCAAGCAGACAAGCTCATGTCTCTATCACTATTACAGAGTACAGCTATTGGTGGGATTTTTTGTGTGTGTTTATGCAATTTTCTTTGGCTGGAGGAGTTTTTGCTATTCTTTATTCAGCTTTCCTACATTAGAACAATTTGGCTGGGATTCTTTGTGCTAATGAAAAATTACACATTTCAGTATATAATATGTATTAAAATAATTCTACAGTGCAATATGTGTGTGTTTTTCTCTGTGTGTATAATTCTGATCTGTTATTTCAAAATAGGGCAATGTGTTAAGGAATAGAAGCATATGCAGTGCTTTGTCTTGATACCAAGTTTGGTGAAACCCAGAATGTTCTACTGGCTTTAGAATCAGAAAGGTGAATGTATATCTTAGGTACTACATAGAATAAGTGAGTTTGGGCAAATAATTGAAACTCTCTGAGGCTTAGTTTGCCTGTCTATGAGATTAATGTTACAATGCCTCAGCCTTCTTATCTCTTACTTTTCACAATGTGAAAAATAATTAGATAAGTAAAATAAAGCACATTTAAACTGAAATGTACAGTAGCAAATGAAACAAAGGGTATTGTGAAGCCAGAACTTTGGGGCAGGCATGCTATGCTCATATTGTGTCCCTATCCCCTATTAACTGGGTGACTTTAGGCTGATTAGTGAGAACACTCCACCTTCTATAGCCCCATTTGTAAAAGGGGGGAGGGAAAGGAATTGCCTTGCAGAGTTTTTTTGAGGAATCCATAGAATGACATTTGTAAAATGCGTATGACGGGCACCGAAATATTAGCAATCCTAGTACCCTTCCCTTTAACCATACCTCTAAATCCAAAAAAATCAAACGTTTTTTTTCTGAAAATATTAGTTGAATATATTCTCAGTTATAATGTCCATAACATGTATGCTTTTGATCATAGTTGTAACAGTGCTTTTGGTTTTGTTGTTTTTAAGACACGAGGTACCCGTGTTAGAATCTTGGTAAACTGTGGGCCACCTCTCCCACTCATTTCTCTTCCTCTTTTCACATTGACTTGGCAGATGAGTATGTGGAGATGAGCTGAGACACTCTGCAAGTCACATGCTTGTATACTTTCCCAGCACATGTGTTTATTAAAAAGTCAGCAAAAGTTGTTTACTTTTACTTCTTATTATTTCATTTTGTTTTATTCAGGCAGAATTTGGGAGCTAGAAAAATCTGATAAAATTATGGACACAACAGAAAGCAAATTCATTGCTAATCCATCATATCTTTGTTCTCTACTCCTGGATGACAACTATAGTGTGATGGCTTCACTAGCAGAGCAATGATAAATGTCTTTAAAAGAGCGCACTTCTTTGTCTTTTCAGCATGTAAATAGAAAAACTGTTTTATGTCAGTTGAATGGAGTTAGCCCCATTTTTACCTTATCCGTTTGTCTTCTTTCTCATTCTTTTTTCATTTAAAGTTTCCATTTTTGCACATATCATATATACACATACACATATATGTGCATATAAAATGTGTGCATGTGCATACACATATATGTGTATATATAAAATATGTGTATATACATATATATGTGTTGATGTGTGTGTATATACACATGTACATACAAGGATACACATCTGTGTGTATGTGTGTGTATATGTGTATGTGTGTATGTGTGTGTGTATATGTATATATTCTGAGAACCCCTGCTCAGTATAATTCATGGGTCTCAACAAACAATTCTAGAATTTTAGACTTGGGAGAGATTGTTGGTAGCTGGTATGTTTTCCTGTCATAAATATCCTTTTCAGAATTTCCTCTAAAACAGCCCCTTGATGGGTATAAACCCTGCTTTATTCCCAGACACCTTGGCAAATGACTACGTGAATGGTATGCCACGGAATTTCCTTCTTAATTTTGCCTTGTTTGAAGAAATACAACATGTTGGATCCAAACTATTCATGGAATGATGCACAGTAGATCTCAATATTCCCAGAGCCAGGGTGATACTTAGAGGCTCTTTAAGTTCTATTCAGTGTTCAGAGGACCTGAAGGCACTGGACATAGGGACACTGGGAATGTTCTGGGTTGTGGCCAAATTACAACATGCGTAAGCTCAGAGTTTCAATTCAGTGCTGCCAGCAACAATCACTTTCTCCTTTTCTTTTTTCTGTAATTTTGCTAATGGTAGACATTAATAATACTTTCCAAAATGAAAGTAATTTCAGAAGATGACAACTACTAATATGAATATTTAATCAATTCTTGTCCAAAATGTCATAAAATGTAAGCCTTAGTAGGAAGGTTCACTTATTAGTTATGTGAGCCAATGATCGTCGGTTCACCCATCCAGCCACCCCTCCAGTAACACTTACTGAACGTTTACCAGGAAAATGAGAGAGAAGGATTCCTTGACTCAACACTACTGGGAATAGTTAATTCTGAGGAAAAAACTGGATAAATATACAGAGATAGGACTAATAATAAAGCTTGAGGAATTGTTTTTGTCAGAGCATTTCATTCATGAATGCGACAGTGAGAGGTAAAGCTAAGGAAGCAACATTTTGAAGGGCACCGAGTATCAAAGTATGGTGTTTGGTTATGAAGCAGTGGGGAGTCATTGAACATTTTATGCATAAAGGCTTAGGAAGGAAAATGAGCCAATGAAAACTACCCTCCAGGGGGAAAAGTGCTACTATGTGAGTTGAGGGGGCAATTTTAAACAAAAGGTGGTAAGCAAAGAGTTTGAAAAAGGTTAGTATAATGATACACACACACACACACACACAAGCATTGGAGTAAGTGACTACAATGTGATGTTTGAAAATGTAGTTAATTAGAATGATCATGGTGGAAGCCAGGTTTAAGTAAGGTGTGAAGCAGCAACTATTAATAAATGGGCTGTTAAGCAGTAAATGCAGAAATATTGATAAATATTTTGAAAAATTTGCTAGTGTTCCTCCACCAGCATCTACCATGGTACCTACCACATGGTAAGCACTCAATCAATATTTGTAGAATCAATAAGAGAAAGATGCATAAAATTGATAAGCTAAATGTTTTCTCATTGCAGAATTAGCTATAGCAATATTTACTGCATACATAGAACCAGCTGTCTGGTTCACTATGAAAAAATAAATCTGCATGTTTGGCAATTTGAAAATGTATATCTAACTTTGAAAACATTTATAAAAATTATATAAAATTAATATGTTAAAGATAAAAGAGTAAGACTTCCTGAGTTTTAATATTTGCTCTATCTTAGGTAAGTTCTTTAATCTCTCTGTGCCTCAGTTTTCTGTATTCTGTAAATAGAGTTAGTAAACTAGGTAGCTCATAGTGATTAATGAGAATTATGCATTAATTCATGTGAAGTTCTCAGAATAGGCTTTGATACATGCTAATACTATTATATATTAATGTTTGGTCATTATTTTTATTATTCAAGAACCTACTTTGTAGAATTTTATGAGCCCTCTAAAATTTGTATGCCACCTTAAAATTTACAAACCATGTTCATATATAATATCTTAATTTATTCCTACATCTCATTCTTAACTCTTTCCATGTTGTCAGTGAGGAAACTTAGAATCTGTTAGGTTAATTAACCTGCCTGAGATGGTAAAACTGAGTCTCAAACTCAGATCTTCTAGTGAACAGCCACTCATGTGCAAATGGTTATTGTCTAGCAGACACTGCTTTAAGAACTTTGTAAAAATAATCTCATTTAATTGCTACTAAGTAAGAGTAGGAAACAGAGGGTTGGAGAGGTTAAGTGCCTTACCTACAGTCACATAGTTAGCAGGTCATGGCTGGGAGGCAGAACTTGAAGTGAGGTTTCATGTCTTCAAAGCCCGGGATCATAGTCATCAGGCCAGAAGTGTCCTTATGTGAAGTGAGGGGAAGAGAGAATGGTCACTTGATACAGCTGGAGGAAATGCATTTATAAGTTTGCTTGGTGGACTAAGGCTTCTCATCTCCCCAGGATTTCAATTAGGAATCCCTGCTGTGAGAGGATGCCTTTCCATGTTCTGACATGTGAGAGCTAAGTTCTTCCCTCTACCTTCATTTCTGAGGCTCATCTCTTCGACTCCATTGGCCCTGCTCTGCCTTGGCTCTGAGTAAACAACCACAGCCATAAACCCTTCGTGAAGGTGTAGGGAAGAGCTGTTTTTCATCAGGTCACTGTAGGCAGCCTGGGCTGCCAACTTCCCATCAAAGCCTCATAAACCCTTTTATGAGGCCCATAAAATGCTGCCTACTCCTGTTAGAGAGAGGACAGCCATCAGACTCAACTCATGCTGGTTTCAATTGCTTCATTTCCATACATCAGACTCCTTGGAAAACCTAAAGCAGGCCACAGCCAAATAATAAATTTGTCATTGTGTTTCTATGGTATTCTTTTACCAGGCCTCCCAGGCCTTGCGATTCACAGCAGTGATTTATTTATTACACCGGAGAGCAGTTCTGGGTGGCAGAGTCAGCAGCAAGATCTGCTGGGAACTGTGTTTCCTGTTTTGAGGTGAAAGAATTTTGGCTGCAGAGTGGGTTGTGATTTTTCCTCATGGACACTGAGAAAAAAAAAGCTTCTGACAATTTCTCATGACTTCTCCACTGTGGTTGGACATGCAATTTGCCCCATTTGCCTCCATGTTCCTGGTATGGATTGTGTTTGCAAAAAGAAAAGATAACCACCTTGTCAATTAGGTTCATGGAGCTTCCCAGTCTCCAAGGTTCTCTCATCTAACTGATTCACATATTGATTAATTTTCTCCACTTTGTCATAGAGAAACAGACAATTTTAGAAATCTAGAAATGGAAATATAGTTGGAAGGTAATTTATAGTTAATCTAAATTTCCAGTTACTATTTTGATCCCATTTAGGGACAGGCATTACTTCTATCTGTTTATCTACAAGTGCCTACTCTTAAGCCTATTATAGATATAGGGCAAAAATGTTCAGCAATGAAGTAACTATAATTAAATGCATCAGGCAGTATATGCTAAATTATGCTGTGGTAACAAACACATCAATGGAATATTATTTCTAATTCTTGCCAAAAATGGATCTCAAATTGGTTGTTCCATAAGATACTTACTCTGAAATACAAACTAATGAAGCAGCCTCTATCTGGAACATTCCCAGTCTCTTGGCAGAGGGAAAAGAGGACAGTGATGTGAACCACGTACTGGTTTGAAAGTTTTTGCTTGAGAGTGAGATACCCATGTCCACTCACATTTCTTTGGTCAATTAAAATGAAGATGAGGTCTGACTTCAAGGGGGTAGGGAATTATAATTTTCTCCTACACTAACATTTTCTTAATTTCCTTGGTGTCTTATTACAGTTTAATACTTATTTACACTTGATGCTCCAAAAATATAATTTAAGGAACACACTATTTCATTTTAATTTCAAACAGGCACAACTAATTTGAAACAGGTATATTTTGGGAAATTGAGGATGAAGTCAATGAAAATACAATAAACCAATATTGATAATTTAGAATGAAAAGGCTTCATTGAGGTTATGTTTTGTGCTCAGCATCTACAGTCCTGTATAAGAAGAATCAATGCTCACAGCAGTAATGCTCCTAACACTGGAAAATATCTTTCATCATTAAAAATAGATTCTGTTACTGTCATCAGCTTATAGTTACTAAGGCAAAACAAAGCCTTGATATATTTCACAAATAATTTCAACAAAAAGTAATTGAAACAAACACAAAATTAATTATAACAACAAAAATGTGTTAATGGATATATAATATAAAAGATGTAAACTGTGATGTCAGTAACATTAAGTGTGAAGGGGGAGAGGTAAAACTGTAGGGTTTTTGTGTTTTATTAAAGTCAAATTATTATCAACTTAGAATGTTATAACTATAAGATGTTTTATGTATGCCACATGGTAATCACAGAGAAAAAACCTCTAGTAGACACACAAAAGATAAAGAGAAAGGAATCGAACCATACCACTACAAAAATTTAACAATTCACATAGCACAATTGGAAGAAAGGAACAAAGGAACAACAAAACAGTCAGTAACAGAATGGCGATAGTAAATCCTTCCCTATCAATAATTACTTTAAATGTAAATGAATTAAATTCTCCAATTGAAAGACACAGAATGGCTGAATGATAAAAAACAAACAAACAAACAAAAAACACAAAAAAACAAGATATGAGATCCAATGCTGCTGTTATGATTTGAATGATGCTATCTCCTCCAAAATTTGTGCTGAAATTTAATCCCAAAAGTATTAAGAAGTGTGGCCTTTGGAAGGTGAATAAGTCATGAGGACTTCTCTTTCATGATGAGGTTAGCATCGTTATAAAAGGGCTTAAGGTTGAAGTTGAAGGAAGCACTCTCTTACTTTTTCATCCCTTCTTCCATGTGAGTACACAACGTTCCTATCCTCCAGAGAATGCAGCAACAAGGCACCATCTTGGAAGCAGCAGCCCTTAACAGACACCAGTTCTGCAGGAACCTTGATTTTGGATTTCCCAACCTCTAGAACCACCAGAAATAAATTTCTATTGTTTATACGTTACCAAGTCTGTGGTATTTTGTTACAGAAACACAAATGAACTACTCATTGCTTACTCATTTTAGCCTTAAAGACACAGATAGACTGAAAGTGATAGGATGGGAAAAGATATTCCATGCAAATGGTAACCAAAACAGACGATGAATAGCTATGCACATATAAATACATGTTTATATTATGTATATATTTATATTATATACTTATGATACTATTTAATACTTATGTAAATAGACATTCAGTTAAAATTATCACAAGAGACAAAGAAGACACTATGTGATGATACAGGTGTCAATATATCAAGAGGACATAACAATTCTAAATGTAAATGCAGTCAATATTGAAGCATCAAAATATATTATATAAAGCAAACATTACTAGAACTGAAGGGAGAAATAGCAATACAAAAATAGTAGGGAACTTTAATACCACATGTTCAACAATGGACAGATTATCCAGACAAAATATCAATAGAAAAATATTGGACTTGAACTACACTTTCAACCAAATGGGCCTTATGAACATATACAGAACCTTCCATCCAACATTAGCAGGATACAAATTCTTCTCCAGTGCACATGGAACATTCTTGAGAATTGATCATATGTTGAATCACAAAACAATTCTTAACAAATTTAAGAAAATTGAAATCATCTGAAGTATTTTTTGTGACCACAATGGTATGAATCTAAAAAGCAATTATAGAAGGAATTTGGAAAATTTCACAAATATGTGGAAATTAAACAACACATTCCTGAACAACTCATGGGTCAAAGAAGAAATCAAAATGGAAATCCCTGAAGAAGACTCCAAAGGCAATTACAGCAACAACAAAAATAAATAAGTGGGACCTGATCAAATTAAAAAGCTTCTGCACAGCCAAAGAAACTGTCATGAGAACAAACAGATAACCTACAGAATGGGAGAACATTTTTACATGCTACACATCCGATAAAGGGCTGATAACTAGAATCTATTTAGAAATCAGGAAAATCAGCAAGAAAAAAATCAAACAACCCTATCAAAAAGTGGGCAAAGGACATGAACAGAAACTTTTCAAAAGAAGACAGAATAATGGCCAAGAAACATATCAAAAATTGCTCATCTCTAATCATCAGGGAAATGCAAATCAAAACCACAATTAAGTATCACTTATCTCCAGTGAGAATGCCCTTTATCAAAAAGTCCCAAAGCAATAAATGTTGGCATGGATGTGGAGAGATTGGAATACTTATAGGCTGCTGGTGGGACTGCAAACTAGTGCAATCTCTGTGGAAAGCAATATGGAGATACCTTAAAGAGATACAAGTAGAATTACCATTTGATCCAGCAATCCCATTACTGGACATCTACCCAAAAGAACAAAAGACATTCTATAAAAAAGATAACTGCACTAGAATGTTTATAGCAGCACAATTCACAATTGCAAAGATGTGGAAAAACCCCAAGTGCCCATCAATACATGAGTGGATTAATAAAATGTGGTATATGTATACCATGGAGCACTATTCAGCTATAAGAAACAATGGTGATATAGCACCTTTTGTATTTTCCTGGATAGAGCTGGAACCCATTCTACTAAGTGAAGTATCCCAAGAATGGAAAAATAAGCACCACACGTACTCACCAGCAAATTGGTTTCACTGATCAACACCTAAGTGCACATACAGGAATAACATTTATCGGGCGTTGGGCATATGGGAGGGGGGAGAAGGGGATGGGTATATACATACATAATGAGTGTGATGCGCACCATCTGAGGAATGGACACGCTTGAAGCTCTGACTGGGTGGGGGAGCAAGGGCAACGTAACCTAAACATTTGTACCCCCATAATATGCAGAAATAAAAAAATAAAAAATAAATAAATAATTAAAGAAACCTAAAAAAATGGAAATCCAAAAGTATCTTGAGAGAAACAAAAATGAAAACTCAACATACTCAAACTTATAGGATGCTGCAAAAGCAGTCTTAAGAGAAAAGTTTGTAATGATAAATGTCTACATTAAGAAAAAAGAAAGATCTCAATTAAGCAAGCTAATGTTACACCTTGAGGAACCACAAAAAGAACAAACTAAGCCCAAAGTCATCAGAAAGATTTAAATAATAAAGATCAGAGCAAAAATAAGTGAAATAGGAACTAGAAGGGCAAGAAAAAAGACCAATGAGAAGTTCCCAGCTACTCAGGAGGCTGAAGCAGGAGGATTACTTGAACCCAAGAGTTTTGAGTTTGCAGTGAGCTATGATGACACCACTGTACTCTATCCTTGGCAATAGAAGGAGAACGTGTCTCAAAAAAACAAAAAAAAGGAAAGAAAGAAAGAAAATAATAAAGAAGTTGTAAAATAACAAGATAATAATTAAAACTATGAAAAGGACAAAACCTTACATATCAATATTAATCTTGAACATAAATGAATTTAATGTTTCACTGAAAAATATCAATTGGCAGAATAGGTAAGAAAAACGTGATCCAGCTATATGCTGCTTATAAGAAACTTCCCTTATCTGAAAGACATGGAAACTGAAAGTAAGGGGGTGGAAGAAGATACTCCATGCAAACAGAAACCAAAAGCAAGCAGGAATAGCTACAGTTATATCAGATAAAACATACTTTAAATAAAAAAAGAAAAACAGTAAAAAGAAAAAAAGAAAAAGAAGGTCACTGTATAATGATAAACTACAACCTCTGTGGAAAACAGTATGAAGATACCTCAAAGAACTAAAAGTAAAGCTACTGTTTGATCCAGCAATCCCACTACTGGGTATCTACCCAGAGGAAAATAAATCCTTATATCAAAATGATTCCTACACTGAAATGTTTATTGCAACAGTATTCACAACAGCACATATTTGGAATCCACCTTAATGTCTATCAACAAATGAATAGATAAAGAAAATGTATTATAAATAAGCTATAGAATACTATTCAGCCATTTAAAAAAATGAAAAGTGAAATCATGTCTTTCACAGCAAGATGAATGAAACTGGAGGCCATTATCTTAAGTGAAACAACTCAGACACAGGAAGACAAATATGTCATGTTCTCACTCATAAGTGTATATATGGATTGGAGGCAGAGTGTGGAATGATAGATAATGCAACTCAGAAGGGTAGGGGGTAGGAGTGGAGTGGATGATAAGAAATTACTTAATAGGTTCAAGGCACATTATTTTGGTGAGAGCTATACTAAAAGCCCTGACTTCACTAAGCAATATATCCATGTAAGAAAATTACACTTGTACCCCACAAATTTATACAAATAAAAAAACCTAACAAAACTAAGACTTG
>RJWJ010005592.1:0-67345 GCA_004363605.1 Indri indri | reverse complement strand
TCACCTGGGAAATTGTTAGTAATGCAAATTCTCAAGCCCAAACTCAGACCCATTGAATCAGAAAATCTGGGCATAGCACCCAGAAATCTGTATTTTAACAAGATGATTCTCTTCCATGATAAAGTTTCTGAACCATTGGCAAGGAGGTTCAAGCTTGGAGAACATCTTGGTTGAGGACTTCTTAAAATCTTCTATCATGTTACTTCTATATACTTTCCTAACACCTTTTTAATTTCTGTTTCCCTAGAGTTTTTACATCTCTAGGGAGCCCATCTTCACCAACTGGGTTTGTAGTTTAACCATTTCATGCCCACCTTGTATGGGCGACTACTGTCAGGGTTTCACTTCTCTGAAGTTTTCCTGAAAGACTGGAAAAATCAAACTAACTGGATTTTTATTAATTTAACTTCCATCATATCTCCCTCAGTGTGTAATTTTTAAATTATCATATATACTTGCTTCCCCCTCTTTGATTTACCTTCATGCTGATTTAAGGCTCATAGTATAATCGTATTTCCTAGACATACAACAACTGATGACTGTATGAAATACAAAATAGTTCATATTGCATAGCAAGGAGATATCATTCTAGTTATATTCATATCATGGAAAATTCATCACATAGGAAAAATGCATTTGCATCACAAGCCGTAGGCCTAGACAAATACAAATACTGTTTAGCGGTTTAGAGCACCAGCTCTGGAGCCAGACTTCCTGAGCTCAGATCTTGACCCACAGTTTACTGGTTATGGGACCTTGGGCAAACGCTTTGTACCTCAGTTTCTTTTTTTGCCTAACATAATGAAAGTGCCCAGTAAATTTTAGCTAGTGCAATAGCTGTGGAGACAACATCCTGCAAAAGATGCCCACTTGTAATTGTCAGGCAAGTTTTGTCTAAACTAAGAATCTATCTCTAAAAACACACATAAAGGCTATTATTTTGAAGACAGAGAATTGGTTGAGAATGATTAAATCCATACTGGGAAATGAAACGAGTGAACAGTGCTTCTAAAACTTGAAGTATGTACTCAAACTTAACGTAGAACTTTAATTGATATATTATGGGATATCATATAGTTCACATTCACCCAAGCCCAGAAACTTGCATCAATTTTAGCTAATAGTCACCATATTTCTATATCTGTTCTCTTTTTCTTAGATTGCAAGTTCTTATTTTGGTTTTTTGAGGCCCTAATTCTCTTCTAGCTCTACTGACCAGAAGATGTTACTATTATGTTTATAAATGGCTCAGTATGGAATATCGTTACCTTCATGCCTGCAGGAAAAAATTATTTGTGAAAAATGTTCTAAAATTTGTAAATAGATCAAAGTTTATGCTAAATTCTTGATATACAGCAGTCCAAAAAGATATGGCTTCTCTCTACTATGGCTACCAATGCCTACCCAGAATTATTAATTTTTCCATCAATGTCCCCAATCCATGTTTTCATGCTCCTTGGGTGTTTGGACATAGAAGTTTGCTCTTTTTCCATATTATACTGTATATCATATTGGCTACATTTGCTCCTTCACAGTTATACTCATGATATATACTCTAGTCTTGGAAATTGACTTATACATTATGTGTATGTCTTTATTCGCTTATCAAAAAATCACTAAGTGCCAGGCATTGTTCTAGGCATTAAGGACACAGTTTGATACTAAAGTCCTAGCCATCATGATGCTTATATTTAACTTAGAGAATAAACTGTAATTTCCCAGAAGTCAGAAACTGATGCATATTGTGTCTGTCTTGTTCTTAGTAGAGTGCTGGAAACATAAGTAGGTGCTTAATAAAAACTCCTGGATTATTAGCATGCATATTATATTTAAAATATTAGGAACTTTTGAGGAGCCTGGTTGAAAAAGGAAACTCAGCAAGTGTAGACCTATGGAGTGGAAGATCATTTGAGCTATGAGGCACTTTAAAGAATACCTAGTAGAAGTGCTGCTTACTTTTTAGGTGAGACAACAGAGAAAATATCTGTGTCAGCAATTGAAAATTGAGAGTAATTGTTTACCATACAGTATACACACCCCCCCCCCAAGCCACTGACCTAGTGTTGGAAAGAGCAATGGGATTATGCTGGGAAAAGCAGGGTTTGTGACTTTAGGCAAATGTCTTAGCTTCATCAAATTCACATTCATTCAACATTTCAGGGATATCGTGAGAATTAAAGGAATAGGATATTTGAAAGCCCTTTGAGACATTTTTCTAAATTTTCAATATTTTTCTCAGTAGAGCAGGATTGAGTTTGGTGAAAGATGTGTTAAGTTAAAGATGGTGATAAAAGTAGTGAGTCATTGGGAGAGGGTGAAACATAGTCTAATTCACAATCATTAAGAAATTCCATGAAATCCCCCCCAAAATTCCGAAATGGGTATATACACCTTCAGGAATGTGTAACTTGATCATTAAGAGGTTCAACTACACTGCCACAACACACTTATAGTTTAGACCATGATTGGATAGAATTGATTTAAAAATATTTAATCTCTCTTGTTCTCAAATATTTAGTACAGAAAACAAATAGGAATTTAAATATTTTTCAATATCATCATAAAAATGGCTAACATATTTTGTAAACAACAGTTTCTTGGATATTAGATACTTTGCTGTTTGTTTTTCAGTAGGCACAAGCATATTG
The DNA here is from genome assembly GCA_004363605.1 of Indri indri. NCBI lineage: Eukaryota > Metazoa > Chordata > Mammalia > Primates > Indriidae > Indri > Indri indri. Next base: position 64,697 of record RJWJ010005592.1, on the reverse strand, counting down.
TGAGATGTTCTATATTTATGAAACTTATAATAAACTGTGAAGATAACAGAATCCATTTTGGGTGAGCTGAAGCAGTAGTCCAGATATTTCATTAAAATTCAGACCAATACATTGGGTTGTATTCTTATTTATAAATAGATTTAAAAATATTAATTGAAGGCATGTTTCTCATTGCCACTTTTTAATTTCCATTTTTACATCATAGAAAATGCACTAGGCTGAGACTCAACAAACATGAGGGCTAGTCCTGACTTAATTCACCCAACTTGGGTATAATGTCTTTGGAGAAGTCTTCCCTGAACCTTTCTCCCTAAATAATTAAGTATTCTTCCACTGTGCTATGCTCTAATTTGTGCCCATATTTTCCTCTATTGCAGTTATGTTTTTATATGCCTATTGTCTGTATCAGATACTCCTGAAGGGAGACATTTAGTCTTCTGGTAACTTATTGGTAACTTTATCACAGAGCCTAGCACATCCCTGATGATCCATAAACATTTATTGACTCAAATACATTTAATTGAATATTAATCTTTGATTAACTCTGGAAAAATACTGCAAGCCTAGTTAGGACTTTCAAGAAGTCTTTTAATTTCAATTCTGACTAAATAAATTATTTGAACATCAGAGCTTCTCAGTACTTGATTTAAAGACATAGAAACTTGGGCCAAGAACACTTACGTTGTTATTATATATTCCTCAAAAAAGATGCTTATCCTTTCAGAGAATGAATCTACTGAAGATATTGAGGATATTCACAGAAGCTTGATGTAAGTGAGTTAACTGAAGTGGCTCAAGTGTGTGTGTGTGTGTGTGTGTGTGTGTGTGTGTGTGTGTGTGTGTATACAATTTGAAGGATAGATGGGAGAAGATTGTGTCAAGGTAGCAAATCTTGTCTGTGATAGTCACTGGCAGTGACTGACACTGCCTAATGCCTTCTCTATATCTACTTCCCTTTTCTTAACAGCCATGTCAATTAAATAGAAATGTATCAAGCTAAAAACCTTGCATTAGTAGCATCCAGTGCAAATAGAGATAGGCATGTGACCCAATTCTGGCCAATAAAAAAATTAATGGAAGCCACTGGTTGGGCTGCCAGGAAAGCTTTATAAAAAGATAAACTCACTGGGATGGTCCCTTAGTCTCTTTGCCTTCTTCCCAGATGGATGACTGGAGGAATAATCATCTTGCAATTGTGAGGATGAAAGCCACATTTTAGGGTTGGTTTCAATAGAATAAATCTGGATCTTGAAGACATGGTGCCCAGTACTGATCCTAATTTTCCCATCCATTTCCTAATTTCCTGTCCATTGTGCCCAGTACTGATCCTAATTTTCCTATCCAATAAGACCATGGATAGTCTTATTGCATGAGACTAATCAGCCTCTTACTCATTTAACTCACTCTTGGAGTTTCTTGAAACCAAACATATTCCTAATATATTTGTCTTTCCAGGGAAAAGGGTAGAACATGACTTTCTAAGGCTGATGAGGTTCACGTGTGGCTAAAACCACTGTGCTGAAACGACTCTATTTCAACCCATAGTGTAAAGAATTGCCTTAAGTGACGTACGGTGTCTGATAATTTTGTTTGTATCTTTGTTATCTTTTCCTGAAGTCTAGGGTTAAAAAGCCCAGGAAAGTTGCCCTAAGATAGAGATATTATTTCCGTGAACATCAATTGATAAGTGCAATTATAGTTTGTATCCCTAGGTTTGGCAAACATCAAATAAGCAACATCCCTCACATAACATTGCTTCAATTAAATTTTATTTCTCTCTGGGTGTCATACATACTGCAGAAGCACAATCAATGAACATTGACAATTTGCCTAAATCTTGCTCTTTGTCCTATTTATATAATTTATTGTGTCAGTGGTTCTCAAGTGGTGTGCTCCTGCAACTCATCATCTGAAAATCTTTCCCAGATGTGCTGAAAATTTTTCATTAATTTGTACATTTTATTTTATTTTTATAACTAAGTGCACATGCTTGTGACTGGAAGAGAATACACCCCTCTTTTAATCCCGGAGGATTATTTGGCCTTGAGGATCATTGATTCATGCTGTGCCTACTCCACCCCTATTAGTCAAATAGAGATTACTAAAGAAATCCCTGCTCCGTAAATTTAGCTGATCCAAAAATGAAAGGGAAAAAAATCATTGTTTTAAAGATTTCTACAGCATCTTTTTATAACTCAGTTTTTTTCCTACTAAGAATCATATGATCCTAGAATAGGTTTCATCCCTCAACATCCAAACTGTAACACAGCTTTAAAACAGGAAGTGATCTCTGTAGTGGTATTTATCTATGAAAGTGATATTTCTGGTTAGTGAATTTCAAGACTAGAAACCAGGTCTGCTGTCTTTTAGTCTGTGGAACAATAAAGAGAAGTTTAGAACTGCTCTGTATATTAACAAGAAGAGCTCTTTATTATGGACAGCTAGTTCAGAAGCTGCCTACCACAGTGAGTAGTGGTCCATTATATGTATTAATATATGCTAATATATGCTAGAATTTCTTTGTCTGTTCAACTGGAAATAGATATTTAGATTCATTCAAGATTTGGACTATTATCTAGGAAAAAAAGTTGCTATGAACTTTCCAGTACAAGTTTTTGTGTGGGCATGTTTCATTTGTCTTGAATGGTATGGCAGGGTCATATAGAAAATGTACATTTAATATTATAAGAAACTACTGCAAATGTTTTCCAAAGTGATTGTACTATTTTACATTCCCAACAACGTCCAACAATGTATCAGCATTCTAGTGGTTCCATATCTCCACAAACACTTGATATTGTCGGTCAGTTTAATTGTAGCCATTTGAGTGGGTGTATAATGGCACTCATTATGATTCGAATATGCATTTCCTTAATGCTTATTAAGGACTAAGTATATTAAGCTTCTTTATGTATTTAGAGGCTATTCGTATGTCTTCTTTTGTGAAATATCTGTTTAAATAGATTGCCCATTTGGACTGTTTTACTTTATATTATTGAGTCATAGAGTTATTTATATAAACTGAATATAACTCCATTATCATACATATTTAAAATATTTTTCACTCAGTTTTTGGTCTGCATTTTCATTTTTTACAAACTAAATCTGTCTATTGAATAACAGTTTTTATACTCATTTTATCCATTTTTCTGTTATGACCGATGTTTTATGAAATATTTACGAAAGTATCACTGTCAAAATTAAAAAATATTATATTTTTATTTTAAGGGTTTTATAATTTTAGCTTTAACTGTTATGTCTGTGATCTATTCTGAGTTAATTTTCCTACATAGTTTGAGGTAAGGGTTGATGTTTGTTTGCTTGTTGATTTATTTATAGATACTTCCAATTTTTCCAGTACCATTTATTGAAAAGACACTCTTTCCCCATTAAATTATTTTGTGTAAATTATCATGTCTAAAATCTAATGACCATATGTGCATGGTCTGCTTTAAACTATTCTGTTCCATTGATTTTTATGTGTGTCTGTAAACCAATGCCAGTCTTGATTACTGTAGATTTATTGGACATCTTAGAGTCAAACTGAAGGATTCCAACTTTATTTTATCAAATTGTTTCAGCTATTCTAGATCCTTTGCATTTCCCTATAACTTTTTGAATTAGGTTGTCAATTTCCCCCCAAAATAAAGCCTGCTGGGATTTTTAATGGGATTGTATGGAATCTATACATTTTATACTTTTTCAGTGTGCAAGTCTTACAGTTTGTTAAATTCTAAGTGTTTTATGGTTGTGGATGTAATTGTAAATATTTTTAAAAATTAATTTTCTATTCATTGCTAGTACATAGAAATGCAATTGATTTTTATATTGATCTTATCTTGTTCAATCTTACTAAACTCAATTCCTGTTTTATGTAGATTGCTTAGGAGCTTCTACATGCATGATTATGTTATTTGTCAATTGAAATAGTTTTACATCTTATTCATACATCTGTGTGTCTTCATTTATTTATTTTGCTTTATTGAACTTCAGTACAATGTTGATTAGGAGTGTTGAGCTCAGAGATCCTTTCCTTACTCCTAGAAGTAGAGAGTAAGTATGTTAGCTATAGGTTTTATAGATACCTTTATGAAATTGAAAATATTCCTTTCCATCACTAGATTACTGAGATGTTTCATCATAAATGGGTGTTGAATTTGGTCAAACGCTTTTTTGGAAATGATCTTATAGGTTCTTCTCCTTTATTTTGTTAATGCGGTAAATTATCATATAATTATTGATATTCCAAATTAAACTAACTGTGCATTTCTGGAAAAGCCCTATATGGTTATGATATATTCTGTTTTAAAAGATTTGAAGCATTAATTTGCTAATATTTGTTCAATATTTGTATATAAACTCCTGAGGAGTACTTGTACTTTTCTTGTAATATTATTTTGAATCAGGGAAATGCTGGCTTTATAAAATGAATTAAGGAATATTCTACTCTCCTATAATTTTCTGAAATAGTTTGCGTGGGTCTGGTATTATTTTTCCTTAAATGTGTGATAGAATTTGCCAGTGAAGCCATCTGATCTGGAGATTTCTTCGTAGGATAATTTAAAATTATAATTTCAATTTTTAAATTGAGATATGGCTATTTAGATTTTCTCTTTCTATTTATTTTTGAGTCAGTTGCATACCTTTTACCTTTAAAGGAATTTGTCCATTTAATTTAGTTTTTTTAATGTGTTGTCTTAAACCTGCTCATAGAATTCCCTTATTGTCCTTTTAATGTCAGTAGAATTTAAATTGATGCTTCCTTTTTTCATTCCCGATATTGTTAACATTTGACTTCTCACTTTGACTCAGTGCATTTTTTTAAAATTTCTCCTGCTTAGGGTTCATTGTGCATTTTGAATATTTAAATTTTTCTTAAATTTGGAAAATTTGTTCATTTATATGTTGAAATATTTGTTCTGCCCCCACCTCTTTCTGGGACTTCAATTATAAAGCCTTTGCACTGCTCGATGTTGTCCCATGGGTTGCCGAAATGAATTTCAATTTTTTCACCCTTTTTTTTTTCACTTCAGCATTTCATTTTAGGTAGTTTTTATTGATATTCTTTAAAAGTTCACTAATATTTTCTTCTGCAGTGTCTAATCTGCTAAGTGTTTTTGTCTGTAGCATCTAATCTTGTGCAGTGAATTTTTCATGCCAGATATTCTATTTTTCATCTCTAAATATTCCACTTTCTTGCCTTTTTAAATGTTTTCTATCCACACTATGTTTTTCTTCATATACTTAAACAAAACTATAATAGTTGTTTTAACATCCTTCTCTTCTACTTCCATCATCTTTACCATTTCTTGTTATGTTTCTACTGCTTAATTTTTCTCCTGGTGATATATCTCATTTTCCTGTTTATTCACATGTCTAATAATTTTTACTGAATGCTGGATATGTGAATCTAACTGTGGTGATGGTCAGTAATTTTTTCCTCCTGTTAAGAGAAGTAACCTTTGTTCTAGAAGGCAGTTAACTACAGTTCATGCTGCTCTTTTTTGATGTTTGTTTTTACTTTTATTTCTTTGGATATACATAAGCAGCCTCTACTCTAGGCATCATTTAGTTTCACTACTAAGACGTAGCTTTTTTGACATCTCAATGAATTTTGAGAGCGATCAGTGAGGACTCTCCACTCGGGCTGGAATAAACTCAAAGAATTCCCAGTCCTCTGTGAGCTCCAAGAACTATTCAGTTTACAGCTCCCAGCCAATTTTTTGCCTGTTTTCATGGGGTTGCAGCCTATGTATATACATCTTAGTATTCAGCTAAGTCTCAAGGGGGCCTCATTAAGATGTCTGCTGTTCTTTTTCCACATACCTCCCTCCTCTTTGGAACTTTGAATTTTAATTCGAAATAAGGTTATATTCTAAGGTTGCAGGTAGACATTTCTTGTGGGAACCACAACTCAAGCTGCTATAGCTCCTCTTCAAAAGAGTGTTACTGAGTACTGACCTCTTGAATTCATGTTACAAGCTGACTGGAAACTGTGACTGGAAAATCCAACTTTCCAGGAAGTGACTATAATATCATGGAATAAAGCATCTCTTTCTCTCCAGATGCTCTCACTGTATTCCATGTGCACGGGTTTACATGATGTGCTGTAACAGTCACAAAAAATGACAGGATACTCTCATTCAGCATAGTTATTATTTTTCCAGGGAGAGAAATCATGAATACACATAAAAAAATTCAAACCCAGTTCAAGAGAGCAAATTAATGGATGTCTAAAGGCAGTAAAATGGGAGGTGCATAGGTTTAGAGAAGAAAGATCTGAGGTCTGGATTCAACTGGAAAGGTTTCATAAATAATGGGCAGCTTGAGAAGGAACTCGGAGAATAAGGAGGAAAAGAGGAGATAGACCAGAGTGAACTAAGGCTCAAAGAAAGATGTTCAAATGGAAGAGGTAGAAAATTCAGTGATTTGGTAGCCAGCTATGAATTGAATGTAAGATAAGAGCTTGGCCTTTATTCCACAGGAAATAAAAATCCACTGATTTTTGGAGCATGGGTTATGAACGAGCTTATCTCTTCCAGCTTATTTTCCCCCTCGCTCTGCTCTCCTCTTCCTTCAATGTTGTTCCAAGATAACCTTTTCAAAAGTCTGTTTTGTACCTTCAAAACCCCTCTCCAATTTTTTGTGTTTCTTCAGCCCCTCCCTCAAACTCATTACCTCCTCCCCTTCCTCCTCAAAATCATTTTCTCAAAATTATCATAAAGCTTTCACTGTCATTTAGACGTGCATGTTTACAAACAAATGAGCCCTACCTAAAGGTAGTACCACCTGGTAGGCGTTTTCTTTCATTTCAAACCTAGAGCCTATTTAGATGTTGATTGTGGTTGAATATTCCTTTGATTAATAACTAGAATTTCTATATTTTATATAGCTGCAACCCTACTGTAATGAAATGCAAAGCAGATTTAAGTTTATATTTAGCAAGGATAAGTTCAAAAATGTGAATGAAATCCTGTCTGAGAGAGCTAGAGCCATGCTGCACACAGCCCATGGTTCTTTGCTGGTGAGGCCCTCATCCTCTCTGGCTACAGACTTATTTCCGTTTGGCACCCAAAGGTGGAGCAGGGACAGCTGATGAAGAGGACAGCAGCCAAACATGCTGTTCTACCACGTAAATATTCTGTAAGCACCAGTGCTGGAATATCACCCTCAGCAATTTATTAGTTCACAGGAAAAATACAAGTACACGTGAAAATGAACATTGCACACAGTTACCTTAAATACTATATCGAGTGTTACTATTTCTAATTTAGTCGTTTCTGAAATGAATACAAATGAGGATTACAAGCTTGTCACCATATCCTCACAATGCTTGTTTCTAATACAACGAAAAGAGCCGGATGGCGTAACATGTAGCATCAACTATGGTCGGTTGTCTATCTCCGTTTCCCTTTCTGAGTCTCTTCCTCCACAAATCACATGACTACAAATAATCAAGTGTCATAGACGTGTATTGTCTTCCAGGCTTTGTACATTTTGAATGGAGCACTTTAAAATGTCCCATGTTGTAGAGCACAGCATAAGCCTCAGGAGAAATACAACAGCACAGACCGGTTGTGATAGGAAAACCATCTCCGAGCCACAAGCATTAGAGAAAAGACACATTTAATTTAGTTTTCGTCTAAAATTTTGTAGTCTTGCTAGACAAACTTTTCCAGAAATGGCTTCTCTCCTTTTAAACAACACAAACAAAGCAACGGAGAAAAGCATAAGAGTGACCACTGATTCCGAAGAAGGAAGAACAGTGTTTTTTAGTTCAGAAGTTAAACAACTCCTCCGGAAAAGAAAAAGAAGAATGTTTTATTATTTTTTGTATTTCAGCATATTGCGGGGGTACAAATGTTTAGGTTACATATATTGCCTTTGCCCCACCCCAGTCAGAGCTTCAAGTGTGTCCATCCGCCAGAGAGTGCTCACCGCACTAGGTGTGAATATACCCATCCCCTCCTCCCTCCCCCCCCGCACCTGCCTGACACCCGATGAATGTTACTACTATATGTGCACTTAAGTGCTGATCAGTTAATACTAATTTGATGGCAAGTACATGTGGTGCTTGTTTTAAGAATGTTTTATTAATAGCTACTATTCCCACACCAAAATCATCACTACTCCTTTATTGAGCTTTCTTAAAAGCTCAATAAATGTACCCAGTACCAGTAAACTGGCTCCTAGGTCGCCTCATCTTCTACTCCATTTCCACAAATGTCAGGAAGAATCCCAAGGGAAGAAAACTTACAACAAAAGGTAAAGAGTATTAGAGTCACTGAGCCTAGGGAAAGACAGAATAAGCACAGGTGTAAAAATCGTCTTTGGATGTGAAGTAGCAAGCTGCTTATTCCCATGAGGATAAGGACTGTATCTAAATTAATCCTGCCCCTGGCATGAATTTTTAAAGAATCAGACACTTTTACCAATGTGACTGCTGCTATTACGGCTAAGCTGCTGCAATGCATAGGATAAAGGGTTTAGGTGGGGCATTTTAAATAATTTGCAGATTTTAGGCTTTAAAACAGGGCTGACAATTTGTTTCTATAGAGTGACAAATAGTAGATATTTTAGGCTTTGGGGGCCATAATCTGTCACCAATACAGAAATCTGCTGTTGCAGCAGGAAGGCAGCAATAGATCTTATGTAAAATAATGGGCGTGGTGGGTTCCTACAGGCCACAGGATGCCAACTCCTGCTCTGAATTATTAACATCAGTTACCAGAGCTGAGCCAAGGAATGGTTTTGAGGGAGTGGGAATAGAAGTGGCTGATGCAGAGGTTTATTGTCAAAGAAAAAGTTAAACTCCAACGCCCATAGCTCCTACTAGTAAACATTTCTCTAAGGAAAAAGTTTGCTGGCAATGCAAAGGGAGCATCAATACAAATTCCTTAGACTTCCTTCCAACTAGACTGCTGTTCTCATGATCTACTGCACAGCAATTTTGTAACTTGCATGGCACACAAAGCTACATAGAGTATTCGCCTAACAAAGAGAATAATTTAAGTAAGTGTCCTTCCTGTGTGTCGGGGCTGGAATATATTGTTTCTCGCAGCCGAGTCAACCGTTCCAATGAAATCAAATTCTGATAGTTATACCCTATCAGTGGTTCTCAAGATTTTGTCCCCTAGGCAGTGCTCCCCAATCTTTTTGGCACCAGGGACAGGTTTCATGGAAGACAATTTTTCCCCAGACAGGGGTGTGGGTAGGGGATGGTTTCAAAATGATTCAAGTACATTACATTTATTGTGCATTTTATTTGTATTATCACTACATTGTAATATATAATGAAATAATTATACAACTTACCATAATGTAGAATCAGTGGGAGCCCTGAGCTTGCTTTCCTGTAACTAGACAGTCCCCATCTGGGGGTGATGGGAGGCAGTGACTGATCTGACAGGTGGTGGAGTTCAGATGGTGATGGCAGAGATAGAGAGCAGCTATAAATATAGATGGAGCTTGGCTTGCTTACCCGCCACTCACCTCTTAGTATGCGGCCCAGTTCCTAACAGGCCACGGACTAGTACAGTCTGGGCCCCAGGGTTGGGGACTGTAGCCTTAGGGGACACTTGAAAACTTCTGAAGACATTTTTTGGTTATCCTAACTGGGGAGGGGTTGCTACTGGCATCTGTTGGATGGGAGGCAGAAACTAAGATGTTTAGAGGGCAGGGGTACTGCTGAACATCCTACAATGCACAGGGTAGCCCCCTACAACAAAGACTTATCTAACCCAAAATGTTAATAATGCTGAGGTTCAGAAGCCCTACACTAGTGCTTTAATAAATTCTTCCTTTAGTGAAAATAATTACAACACAAAATATAAATTCATTTTCTGGAGGAATCTTGAGAGCCATCAGTGCACAAAAAGTTCTCAGAGCTTCCAAGTAGTTTGCAGAAAAAACTTTAGTGACAATATTTTGCTTTTTGCAAATTAATGCAGGAAGTAAAAGGATGTCTCATATGTTAAGTTCTGAATGCATTATCGTTCAGAATATGATTTGCAATTCTTGCCTTGAAGAAGGTTGCTTTTAATTTGGGGTGTTCTGCAGTTTAATTTCTCTAACCTTGACACCAGATATAAAATATAGAAATATTTAGGTTTTCTATTATGCACATGATATAGTCCGGAGTTATGTCAAGAGTGAATGATAACTTACCTGGTTAATACTGAGAATTGGAACTTTGGAAGAGAGAAGGTTTAAAGTACATGATAAAATAAAGGCAGTGCTTTTGTAGAGTTGGAAGGAGATTAGTGGGGCCTTGGAACTGCCTGAGAACTGTATGCTTTTCTGTTGGGAAAGCAAGGGCTAAGAAGCAGTTGAGGCTGGGCTGACAGAATCAGGTCAAAATGTTCTGCTCCGTTTTGATGTGTCTTAATATGGAGTTACTCAGATGCAGTTAAATCCATATAACTCTTGAGTCTGGGAAAATGAAAAACATTTCAGCACATATGGAGTTTCCTCCAGTAGCTAAGTTTAGTTATATACATTAATTGAGGTTACCCCAAATGATCAGGGGCTATGAAAACCTATCAAAGCATCCACATCAGTCAATGACAACTGAGTTAAGACGTAGGAACCAATCGATAAATTTGCCACCAGAAAAAAATAAAATCAAGCAAGCCAGTTGTTTGCAGCAATAAAAATAAGATTCCTGCTTCTAGATAATCAATATCTAAAAATAAACGTTTTACTTTACAGAAGGCTTAGATTTACAGGGAAGTTTCTAAGATAGTACAGCATTCTAATATATGTCACAGCCAGTTTCCCGAGTTATTAGTATCTTATATTATTAATATATTACATTAGCATGGTACATTTGTTGCCATTTAAGAACCAAGATTAATACATTATTATTAATTAATGTCCATACTTTATTTAGATTCCCTCAGTTTGTCCCTAATGTCTTTTTTTCTGCTCCAGGATTGCATGCAAGATACCATGTTGCATTTAGTCATCGAGTCTTCTTAGGCTCCTCTTGGCTGTGACAGTTTCTCAGATTTTCCTCATTTCTGATGATTTTGAGAAATATTGGTCAGATAGCCTGTAGAATGTCTTTCAACTGGAATTTTTTCTGATGTTTTCCTCATAATTAGACTGAGATTCTATGTTTTGGAAGGAAGACCACAGAGATAAAATGCCAGTCCTAGCAAATCAGATCAAAGTTACATGCTGTCAATATGACATATCATTCTTGATATTAACTTTGATCATCTAGCTGAGGTACTGCATATAATTCAATTTTAAACTGATTTTTATCTATTGAAATTGCATGCATTAAGTGACATATATTATGTAAAATTGCTTGACAGAATGTGCACATAGCTTTTTTCCTTTTTCTTTTTTAAAAATGATTATGTTTTCAAGAAAAGTATTCCCTTAAATATTTTTCAACTGAAACCACAACTATTTATTACTGTGTTAATACCTAATCATAGACTAACCAAGAGTTAGTCTTATTTGTAACAATCATTAACTTACTTCTGTGAGATAACATTGAAGGCTGCATTGCTCTTCGTGAGGTGGAATGAAAACACTGCTACTACTAGTAATGATATTTTTAGTAAGAGCATCTTAAACTTTTTATGGCATTTTCACATATATTAACTCTCTTGAGTCTCATAACAATCTCAAAAGTTAATCAGCAGACATTATCTCTTTAGTCATAGTAGCAATGTTTTTGCAATTTGCTTTCAATAGGATGAATATTTACATATTGTATGTGTCTTCCTTGTATTGTGAATGCAAAGATATCATAGATAAGAAAATTTACCATCCATCCTTCCCCCCCAAATTTACATTTGTATTTTTTGTGTGTGCCTGTATATATTTGTAAGCAGTATCTATCTATTCAGTAATTTCCATTATAAAGGAAATAATGGGTTTTCCTATTTATTAGCAGTTATCAAGATTTTGCATTTCACTAAAATTAAGTTTCGAGCCTAGTGTGCCAATAAATGAGTATTTCAAGAGGTAAATGCCAAAATTATCCTAGCACCTGTAAGACAAATTATCAGCTAAAATAGACAAAATATTATTTTAAAGTTCATTCTGAAATGTTAGTTGTTAGATTTTAGGAACATATTTAAATACTATACTATAGCTAAGTTACTCTTCATAGGAATAGAAAGATATAAGAAATCAGCTGTTATTTTTCTTTTCTGGAAGTAGAGTCTCTGGCCTCTATAATTTGGACATTTCATCTAAATTTTGACTACTTTTCAAAAGCTAAGACTATTATTTGCTAACTAAAGAATTTATCAAAAATGATTTTATGTGAGAAAAACCAGACATTCCTTAGGACAATTTATATAAATAAGCCCTAATTATTTAATGTTTATACTAATAAAAATAATCATCAGAAAACATTATGGACTAAATGGGTAAAGAAAATTGTCCCAGTACAGAGCATCTAAATATGCTGATAAAAATATTTTTAGAAAGCTTTCAAAAAACAACTATTTAGCTGATGTAAATTAAAGAAAACAATCTTGGGACCGGAAATAAGGAGAAAAGCTTGCACTTTGTTCGTACCATTTCTTGATACCACGGGGCCAGGAAATTTCTAAAGCTTGCTCTAATCCTGAAGGAACCTGCTGATCTCTGGTGGTCTAGAGTCTAGATTTTAATGGGACACTAAATGCAAAAGACAGGAGACAAGTTCTGGCCCATAATTAGTCGGCAGGTCAGAGATGCTTGCCAATATGGAACATAGGAAGAACTACCCTGGCAATAGGGAAACACACACACACACACACACACACACACACACACACACACACACACAAACTTGTCTTGCTTAAATGTCTTGGATTAAGCTTTGCATAGAGTAGGAAAAAAAAATAAAGAGAATTCATAATCACAAATTTGCACTCAAGCACATATGGGTAACTTGAAAAAAATCCATTTTGAAAATTTAGTTTAACGTGATCCCGGGTTGTGCCTGTAGTTACCTGGCTGAAGCAAAGGTGAATATTTCAGACAGAAATTCACTCTAAACACAGTTCCTAAAGAACTCTCATAGATAAAGTTCTAGGACACATAACTTCGTAATAATAATAATAATAATAATAATAAAAGCAACACTGAATGTATAGGAAACAAGCCATCATGAGCAAGAGTCACCAGGACAATAAACTGCATGCTGAGACCCACTAATACTGTGGTCAATAGTATTGATAGATACAGAATATAAAACTTTTCTGTCTTAAGTATTTAAAAGAATAAATGAAGATTTGGAGTATAAACAAGAAATACAAGGCCATCACATTTGATAGGGCAGTTTTTAAAATGTTATCATTATAATTGCAAAGAAACAAAAATATATTTATGGAAGTGAAGATTTAATAAACAAGTTTTGTATCTGAGACACTTGAAAAGTGACTGAGTATCGTGGGGACTTCCATTTCCACAATATGGTGGAATAAATTCCAGACCAATCGTCACTAAAAACACCTTGCAATAACACACGAATTTAGATTGTGAACAGACTCAAATGAATCAGAAATCTTACTCAGTATCAAGATTTACTAATTATTTTATGGATGCAATTAATTTCAAGGCACAGACAAAACAGGGAGAAACCTGGGACCATTACTGGAACTCCCCAGTTATTTGTTGCTATATTAGATGCACTCTGAATCCAAATTAACATATGAGGCCTGTAAGTGGTGTGTGCAGAGGGCATTTTAGAACATGAAACACTTCCATTTTATACTCATATAGTTATATAGCTTTTGTGACATTTTCTATTTTCCATGGCACGTAAGTCCATAGATCCCCAGTTTGTTTATGATGAGCAGTTCTAGACAACCTGGTATATCCTACTACTAGCATTCTATAAATAACGGCTATCCCAGCAGCAAATACAATTTGCTTGTTTGCAGGAGATGTGTCATTAGCACATTGCAAGGAGATAGGATCTGATCCTTTTCATTCCCAGGGTCATCCTCTCTCAGCCCCGTCAAGAGTGGAAAAAAAGGAATCCAAGCTGGTTGTTTCACCATTTATGTCCCACATGTGAAAATATTATATAATATATTTTTAATGAGCCACAAAGAAGTTAATGAATGTGTATCATATTCAAAAAATATATTTAAAAGAGCCAGCAATTACAATGTATATTTATAATTTAGACCCTGATTCCAATATCCTTTAAAAGATAATGATATTTATGAGACAATCAGAAAATTAATACTTACTGGATATTTGAAGTGAGGGAATTGTTAATTTTGTGTATAATAATTTAAACAGAACCCTTGTCTTTTAGAGACATGTACTAAAATATATACAGATATAAGAATGTGACGTTTGAAATTTGCTTTAAAATAATATGGGGGTAGGGTTGGTACATATGAAGTTCTGTTGGCCTGGATTTGATAAATGTTGATGTTGAAAGAGGGAAAATTGGAGAATTTTATAATTCTAATTTGTATATGTTTGAAGTTCTCTATAACAAAAAATATATTTAAAAAACTGTTGGGAACTGATAACACATGTGTTTCTTCTATTAGCTGCTTATCACCAAAAAATAATTAAAATAATTAATGAACAAAAAACAAGCAAACAACTGATTAAAACATAGTGTGTGTGCATAATAAGACATTAAGCTAACAGAGATTTAATAAAAAATAATACTTAGCTAAAAAGAAAATGTCAAACTGACACAATGGGTAAAATAACGATAAAACACACACACAAATAACACAACTGGCAAATAGGGCAGGGTACAAAGATCTAACTGGAGTTTCAAAAGGAGAGATTAGAGAACATAGTATAGAAACACTACTCGTGGGGTTCATGCTAAGAATTTCCCAACTTACAAAAAGATGTAATACAAGATTCAACAATAATGGCAATCTTCAATCAGGATACATACAAAGGAAGTTATCATATCACAATTTCTATAACCCCCAACCAAGTGAAAATCTCAAGACAGCCAAAGGGGGAAAAAAAAAGACATGTTATCTTTAAAGGAGCAAACAAAAAATAAACAAAATCAGAATTTACTTCTCACCAGAAATAATTGAAATCAGGAGACAAAGCAATAAGCTCAATGCTTAAATAAGGTACCAAACATTCTGTATTCAATGAAACTTTGCTTCAAAGATGGCACCTTGAAATAAACAAAGGAGTCAACAGCAGTGGAAAGCAATGGAAAGTTTAATGATCTGGACAAATTTAAATAAATATCTATGGTATAAATTAATAATATTGATGACTTTTGGGGTACAAAGTACATAGTACGTCAAACTATAAGATAATAAGAATCCATACTTAGGGAGGAAAAAGTAGCATCAAAGTTCTAAAGTAATTTGATTTTTCTAGAAGTATCTTAGAATTTATATTAGACCTTAGTAAGAAAAGTATCTGTTCTACAATCTCTGTGATAACCAAAAGGACAACAAAAAACTTTAATAACGTTCATTTAAAGGGAATACAAGCTTCAATTAAAATCAAGAATTGTAACAGGGGGAAAAAACACCCAAATGTAGGTAGCTTCCATACTTCAGCATAAGTATGCAAACAGGGTGAAATAAAAGATTAGAAAATTCTTCACCATTCAAACGGTACCAAAAGAAAGCTAGTGTAGCTAAAGTAACAAGGACTTTCATGCCAGAAGCAAAACAAATGATAATGAGGATATTTGATAATGATCAGAGATAAAGTCCAAGAATATATGGCAGTTCTGAATTTGTAATGAGAAAAATTCAAAATATGTGGAGTAAAAGTAAAATAAAAAGGAGAAAAAAATCAAATCTGTGATAGTAATGAGAGATTTCACAATCCTTTTCTCATGAACTGATAATGAGGCATTTGACCATATGCTTGACCATAAAACTAATTTCGACAAACTTGAAAGAATCAAAATCTTACAGAATATGTTTTCTCATCACAGTGGAAATTACCTAGAAAGAAAAACAAAAGATAAATAGAATCTTCCCATATGTTTGGCAATTATCTAATACATTTCTAAATAGTCCATGGGTCAAAAAAGAAAATACAATTGAAATTAGAACATATTTTGAAAATAATAAAAATACTACATATAAAAACATACACGGTGCATTTAAGATGGTCTTTATTGATAAGTGCATTGACTTAAATTCCTATATTGGCAAAGAATTAAAGTTTAAAAATGTATAAACATTCAACTCACAAATGAAATCCAAATAAACTAAAATATCTAATAAAATCCAAAGACTATAAAAAGAAAGGAATATAAGACAAGAGTAGAAAAATGCCCATTATTCCTAGAATAATTGGAGGTTTTAAGACTCTCTTAATGAGGATATGTTTAAAGCTGATGCAAGAAATAAGAAGTTAGATGTGAAATAACTGGCAATTCTTCACACTGAAGAATAATTCATATATGATAAAGATTAAAGACTTAATTTCCACTTGAAAAAGAAGGAAAAAGTAAAAAAGAGTAGAAAACAATGGGAAAAAAACAAAATACAACCAAACCACAAACACAAAATAGAAAGTTAACAAAGTTAGAAGTTTGTTCTTTGACAAGACAAATAAACTTGGTAATCTCTTTGCAAGATGAATCAAGAATAAAAACAGAAAACACCAATTTCCAATATTAAGAATGGGAAAGGTAAAATCAATATAGATCCTAGAGACATATAAATTATTATAAAAACATATTTGAGATTAGTTTATGCTATTAAATTTAAAATTTTAGATGAAACCAGATAAATTCCTAAAACTAATAACTTTGCCAGCAGACACAGGAAGAAACAAAAATCTAAATAGTCTTATGTGGATCAAAAATATTGACCTGTAATTACAAACTTTTCTATAAAATAATTCCAGGCTGAAATAGCTTCATCGGACAATTCTACCAAACTTCTAAAGAAAAAAAATAAACTGCAAAAGGCTGATAATAACAAATGTTGGCAAGGATGTGGACAATTGTATTTTCAATAAATTGATATTGGAAATTTAAATGTGCACAATCAATTTGGAAAACTGGCATTGTCTATTCAAATGAAATATACTCATACTAAATGTATATGCAATAAAAATAACTATAATACCTGCAAGATAGGTAACAGTTAAATATTAAAACAACCTAATTATTTGCCAACATTAAAATGGATAAATTTAATGTGCTATATTTATTCGTACAATGAAATTTCATACAGCAACAAAAATGCATGAACTCATACACCAACATGAATGAATTTTATAAGCATAATTTTGAATGATGGAAGACAAAAATAGTACAGGTGGCATAATAATATTTTATGATATTCAAAAACAGGCAAAATTAATTTATGGTGTTTTCTTTGGAGACTGAATGATTGGAAGGAACTTCTAGGAAGCTCATGATGTTGCGCTTCTTCCATGGATGTTTTCATTCTGGAAAAATTAAGTGAGCTGTACATTTAACATTTTTTCAGTTTCTTGTAATTATTTTTAAGAGTTCATTTAAGAAAGCAATTTTTAATAGACCTATGCACACATGCAATGTAATTCAGTACCATATTGTTTTTCCCACCTATCACACATTGATTCTTTTGCTGCATTTTTATGAAGAAATCCTTGCCATCATTCCACCTGGAGTACTTTTTCTCACCCTTCACAAATTCCTTGAAACAGCACCATGGAAGATCCTTCTTTACCTGTCTTAATGTTTTGCTATTACTACATTAATAAGCTACAAAATTTATATTTCTAATCATAGTTTCCTGTGATTAGTAGAATATCATTACATACTGTTAAATTTCTGCTTTGTGTTAAAGTCATTCATTTTAAAGAGTTAATTTCACTTGAGAGAATTAAATATGGCTGAAGTTTATTTAACTGTTTAACATGAAGCCATTAAAAGGCGCGTGCGGAAAAAAAATACATCCTGCAGCTATTGCCTCTGCTCATGGTGATGGTAATAACGGAGGAGCGGCATACAGGATAAGTGAGACAATATGGGGAATCTTCTAAGGGCATGCCTGAGGAACACCAGATTCTCTGGTTGGCCAAAATCACTGGCCCTCTGTTTTGTTAATCAAAAAATATAAGCTAATTTCTTGTCCAATTGCTAGAGAACACAAAGAAGGGGATTATTTAGAAGTGGAAGAGAAAGGAGAGTGACAAAGTGGTTTGTAGAGACAGAAATTATGAGAAAGAGATATGTTTTAAAAATATTTTAATGACATTTTAATGCATGACATTTTAAAACCTTATATCTTCACACAAAATATTCAGTAAGTATTTATTTTAATATTTGCATTTCTTGATTGGATACATTTTTCATCAACATGACAATTCCTGTTTAAAAAGTCAGGATGTTGACAATAAAATTTGTCTGTGAGAAGCCCTCAGTATCCCGGTTACTACTAGAAATAGACAGTACAGAAATATTTCTTAGAAGGCGTCAAAGGATGGCTAATTTTTTAAATCCTCGGCCAATAGCGTGGAAACTCTAGGATTCATTGGCTAACCAATGGGAAATTACCTAGCCTTCCAAAGCAGGAAACAGACATTTTCTTGCTTGCTTTTAATTTAAAGCCCTGTCCCTGCTTCCAGAGCTCTTTATTCTATACATTTACCAAATTGTACCTTAAAAAAAAGCTTTGTTTTCAAACTCATCATGCCCCCAAATTACTAATACTATAAATAAAATCCCAGCTGATGCCAATTTTTAAAAAATATAATGGGACTTTTACTATAGATCCTGAATGAGAAATGCATATCTAAAGATTCAGGATTCTTTAACTGATCCTCTCTGCATCCCTTATATTTCTCAACAATTCCAGGAAAGCCTATTATAAATTCAGGTTATTTTTTCTAGTTGAATTTCTAATTAAACTCTTTTATTTGATACAAAGTTTAAGGTCACTGCAAAAATTTAGGGTATGCTTGCAAGTCCTTTAAGTATTAATACTTTAGATTCATGAAATTGTTCAGGTATTTTAAAGTTATGGAAGTTTATTCTGTTTACTGTGCTCATGGACTGTCCACAGAATTAAAATTTCTTTAGTTTCAATTGAGGGATTTGTATAACAAATCAAATTTTGCTGACCTTTTTTGAGCCTTCTTTCTTAGAGATGTGAATGATTTGGTAGTTTAAAATTAAGGATTATATCTGAACATTTTTAATGTATTGTTACCATGTTTTCTGAGCTCTGAGATGGACAGATAAACTGATTGCTATTTGGAATGATTTTAATTTGTTCTTGTTTTATTTCCAAGAGCAAATCTACTCTCTGGAGATCTAACAATATCTGAAATAATATTCATCCTTATTATCTTACTTGAAAATTTAATTAATTTATGAGTTAACCTTGCCATACTATTTACTTACTAGTCTTGTTTTAATAACAGACATAGAAAAAGGACAAATATATTATATTCATTTTAAGTAACAAATAGTTCACTTTAGAATGTGTTAGGATATGTCTTAGTTCCTTAAATAAGCTCTCAGAAATATGTTAGTGAAAAACAAATTATTGTTTATTCTGTGCCTCTTGAAGAAAATAAAAGTGTATTTGGTTGTGGTATGTCCTTGTTCCCCAGTCCCTCTTTCTGAATTGTTTACTTTCTTCTTACTAGCCATCCTACATCCATCCATTACTAAAAGGCCAGGTCTGGCCTGTCCCCATTCCTGGGCAGCTTGCCACACGCAAGGCAGTGCATTGCAGAACTTGGTACTGTTCAGTGTAAGAGATTTCCCAAGTCTATGTCTCATCCCTTTAACTGGAAGCCAACAGAAATTTATTTTTCTTCTTTTACATTTTCTGTATCCCCTTACAACATCCTGAACATTTTTTTCCCTTAGGGATGTACATTATAAAATGAATACTTATTCACCGATTGTGTGACATAAATCTCTTCTACAATGATACCAGAATGATGTGATACTATAATTAAATGGATCTCTGTATTTCAAGAGAAGCACTGAGCTCAGTTCTAATATAACTAATAGAGTCAGTGCTCATATAATATGTTGCTTAATATAGATGTCTCTTCAATTTAAAAAGTATTTATTGAGCAGCTACTGTATGTCAGATATGATATAAGTAACAGCTAAATAGTAGAGAATAGGGCTGACACAAATCTTTTCTCTCATAAAGCTTATGTTCCAGCAGGAATCAGATAATATCAGAGTATGTCTGAGAGAAACATTCTAGGCAGGAAGAACAGCAAGTGCAAAGGACCTGAGTCAAGAATGTCGAGACTAGCAAGGCAGAGGTCAGAGTTAATAGGAAGCTAGATGACTTAAGGCATTATAGGGTGTTGAGTAATGGTAAGCCATGGGAGGATTCTGAGCAGAGTAATTACACCATCTGACTTAAATTTAACAGCATCTGTAAAGCTGCTGTATTGGATTCAAAGATTACTTGAAATTTCTCCTATGAATAAAATTCTGTCATTTTATGACTTTCTCTTCTATTTTCCTTGGTTTTCATTCTGAAAAATGGATTTATTTTCAGTCGACATGCCATGACTATCTTTCTACCCATACCATATATGTTTTATAAATGTCCATTTGAGAATAACAACATACAGATGTAGGAATAAGAAAATTTCTTCTTTCATAATCATCCAAAGAAAAGTAGAATGTACTTTATAGATATTCAAATATTTTGTATATGCCATTATTCTTAGGTTCACATAGATTTAGTTTTCTCTCTTAAATATACTAATATTTAATCATGGGAATGTTTCCAGAGAAGCTTTGAAAGTAAGCCACCATGATTTTTTAAAACTGTTTTTTTCATGATTATCTACATATTTTTTCTATGCTTGTTTTAAATTTAAAATTTAAAAAAATCCTTCCTGTCATCAATCTAGCCTATATGTTCTAGCATAGATGGATATATACAAAAACAATTATAGATACATGTGTATTTATTGGTTATTATACATACATATATTTCCTTTGTATGCTGAGACAGTCTTTAAGCAATGACATCCCAGTAGTACAAGCACACCCAGAGCCCAAATCTTGGTTCCTACATACCATTCTCTATTAAAAGACAGCAGATGTGGCTCATTCTATGGTTGGGGCAGGAAAAACACAAGAGGAGCCTATAGCATCTTATAGTACCAGAAAGGAAGGAAGGAAGTGCTCAAAAAACAACAAAAAAATGAGGGTATTATCAAAGGGGTGAAGAACCAACCTGGAAGACTTCAATTAGCAAAGCAACAAGAAAGTAAAGCAATAAAATAAATAATGCAGTATTGGATTGTAAACCAAAGTAAAATATACCTGACTTCATAGTGATATGAACAAATGATAGATAAGTGAACAGAGGAAGAGACAAGTCTTTTTTTATGGAAGAATCCCAAATAATATATGTAGGTTTTTCTCCTTGTGGGAGGTGGAGCTGAATGTCCATACCACCCCTACATCTGAATGTGGGCTAGATTTAGTGACTTGCCTCAAAGAACAGAGTAGGGGATAGGAAGAAAAGTAAGTTTTTGGTGGAGTAACCCTGGTGAATACTACTTTATCCAAATAATAAAAGTTAATATTGTCTGTGACTTCTTATGAATATCATGTGACACCCGATATGATATGACAAAAAGTGCTTCACCTTGTTAGTATTTTTTAAACCCATAATCCCAGTCTCATTATGAGAAAAACATTGAACAAACCCAGGTTGGGGAACATTCTACAGAATATCTGGACACTACTACTCAAGACTGTCAAAGTCATGAAAAACAGATGGAGAAATAATCACAGACCAGAGGAGGGTGAGAAAACATGACAACTAAAAGCAACGTAGTACCCTGGATTGGATCCTGGAACAAGGAGAGGGCATTATGGTATTAAAAACTGATGAAATCCAAATAAAGCTGGAGTATAGTTAAGAGGTGAACAGTGATGTACCAGTGTTGGTATCTTTGTTTTGACAAATGTACTATAGGAAGGTAAGATATTAACCATCAGAGATATTGACTGAGGAGTACATTGGAACTCTTTGTACTATCTTTGCAACTTTTCTGCAGATCTACAATTATTCCAAAATAAAATGTTCATTAAAAAGGTAAAAGTATGTTGAATATTCTTAACAAATATATTCATCAATTTACAAATTGCCATTTTTGACTGCAAAGATGCTTCCGTTAAAAATAAAAGTGATTGTGTCTGAATCAAAAGCCATGGAAAATACATGAATACATTCTTCTGCTTAGTTTTTTCTTTTTCTAGCACTACAAAAAAGACTGCAGAATCTCTCTTCGCCCCTATTGTGGTCCCTTAATTTACAATATTTATCTGAAATTAGTAGGAAGAGACAAAGGAAGCACTGGCATTTTTACTTTCACAAACACTAACAGATGCAGAGTCAGGAGGTCTTCCCAGTGACAGCCAGTGGGTGGTTTCAGTGTTTTCTTCCCAGCAGAGTCTCATTTGAATAATGGTGGAAGATTACACATGACTTTATTAAGCAGCTTTCTCTTTTTAGGAAAAAAACCTATTTTTCATTTAATATGAAATAATAATAGTTATATTCATAATGACACTGACTATCCATCATAAGGACCATATTCTTTTTTTTTTTCATTTATTACAGAAATCACCTCAGATTATACGTTGAGTTTGTTGCGAAGTCTAAATACAACATAAATGTTCTCTACTATGACCTTTTACAAACCTGAGTGCAAAGTAAAATAAAATCCTGGAACTGAAAGACTCAAATCACTGTCTAGAAAAAATTTCAAGTAAAAATATTAATTAAAAACATTTTCTCTGAAAAATTTATAGTTGAAAAGAAAGGATAAGAACTACCTCTGAAATTTTCCATATTGTGGTAAGCGGATTTATGAGGCAATGAGATTTAATGTATTTTTTTTAAATCCAAATAACAGTAATAGCACTAGTGATTATACAAATCAAGCCTTAAAAGGCTACAAAACCACTGCAAAATCTAGTGCAGTATTTTTAACTATCAAAAATTATGCTGCTGTTACTTTATTCCATATGTATGATTCTCTGCAAAGGGTTCTTCCCTAAAGAACCTAAAATATGTTACATTAAAGGATCTCTGAGAATTATTAATACTAGAATTAGTTGTGCATCTTGTTGCTTCAGTTGATGGTGCTGTGAACAAACAATTAATTAAACAAGTAAGCAAAATATGTTGGTTTTAATTTTTCCTCATTTGGTTTATATGTGTTCTACTTAACTCTTTTCAGTAATAAATAAGTAGGACTATTTTTAAAAAATAGGTAAAAATTATTTTTAATGTCCAAAATCAAATGTCTTCCATTCATTTGACTGATGAAATAGTGACAAATAGAAATAATTGCTCATTAATGCTCACGTTTAGCTAGAATCCAGAAGATTTTGGGAACTCTGAGATTAATCCCAGCTCTAAACATATTTAGAAAGAAGTTATCCTATGTCCTTAAAAATAAGCAATGCAAATTGACTGTCCTGTGTCTTTTTATTCTACTATGATCTTGATCTGGATTTGTTGCTAGAACTTTCTCTGTCCAACAAATTTTCACAATTGGACTGCAAACTAGTACAACCTCTGTGGAAAGTAATATGGAGATACCTGAAAGAGTTAAAAGTAGAACTACCATTTGATCCAGCAATCCCATTACTGGGCATCTACCCCCACCCCCCCCCAAAAAAAACATTATATAAAAAGGACATCTACACTTCAATGTTTATAGCAGCAAAATTCACAATTGCAAAGATGTAGAAACAACCTAAGTGTCCATCAATACATGAGTGAATTAATAAAATGTGGTATATGTATACCATGGAGTTCTACTCAGCCACAAAAAACAATGGTGATCTAGCACCTCTTGTATTATCCTGGATAGAGCTAGAGCCCATTCTACTAAGTGAAGTATCACAAGAATGGAAGAGCAAGCACCACATTTACTCACCATCAAATTGCTATTAACGGATCAACATTTATATGCACATATAGTAGTAACATTCACACTACTGGTATGAATGATGTATATTCACACCTAATGGGTGCAGTGCACACCATCTGGGAGATGGACATGCTTGAAGCTCTGACTTGGGTGGGGCAAAGGCAATATATGCAACCTAAACATTTGTACCCCCATAATATGCTGAAATAAAATAAATAAATACATAAACAAAACCAAAACATAAATAAATATATAAACAGTTGCCAATAAAAGATGTTGCTTATTTTAACTCTAAATCAAACAAGAACAATGTAATTTTATACAAAAATTACAAGAACCTGAACATTTGAATATCCCATCATGACTTCCAATGCAACTTGTATGAAGTTGAATTCATCATTTACTAATTTTCTCAAATGCTACAAACCTATAAACCACAAAACCATATTCTATTCTTTAAGGTGAGAAATCTTGGAGAAACTTTAAAAAAAAAATTCACCTTTTTTCAGTTTTTTAAAAAAATCAATCACCAAAGTTGCCCATTTGTCTTTTGAGATATCTTTTGGAATCATAGCTTCTTTGCCATTTTGTCCATAACAATTATCATCTAGTTATTCAGTTTCTCACATCTAGACCACCAGGCTAACTTGCTATTCTCAATCTCTTTATTAGGCAATTCATCCCGTAACGCCCCCTATTGGCTACCGTGCTAGAATCAAGGATCTCTCCCGGTATTTCAGGGTAATCATACCACTATTTATCTGCTTAACTTACTTTCTGGTCCAGTCCTCCAAATATATCACAGTTTTTCAGCTTTTGCCTATCTCTGGACTCCAACTAGAAACTTCTCATAACTCTCTTGTATTTAAACTCTCCTACCATGCCTTTTACCCTTCAATCTACTCATACATATATAACATAGAAATATTATATCTGTGTTTACATAAAAAGCAACAAAAACCATTTTAAGCTTACAGGAATTCGGAGAACATTGTTCTCAGGAAACTGTCTTAAAGAAATTACTTGAGAATCAATTTTAGTCAACCAAGGTATGAATTGAGAAACAATAGTAAAAGGATCATGCATAGTACTGAACATAAATAAATCATGGAATTATATTTATAGGAAGGACTATCTATAATGTAAAGTCAACAAGGTCAAAATTATATAAATAATAGTGCTCAGTAAAAAAAAAAGGGGGAGGGGAAAAGGAAGGCATAGATTGTGTAGGTACACAGATTTTTCTCATTTTTTATGGCTAAAATCCAGAGATTATTTATTATTTAAAAATAAAACAATAAAATTATAAAATCAAAGATTAAGAAAATAATCAACTAAAATCATGTGGTAGAAAGAGGAAAGGAAGAAGCAATGTACAATTATATCACTGCTTATTGTAGAGAGTTAATAAACCCTGCCTAAGATACAGAAAAATTAGTCTGTTATTAAAATGATGAGCAATAACCTCTGATGTATTTACCATGAAATTAATGAAGCTAAAGCTTCAAGGTCCCGTTTTTGCAGACCCCTTCCACACTTTGCTGTGATTCCTTTCACAGTTTTAAAGAAATATTTTCACTTGCCTGGTTAATTTTGTTTCATTACTTTCTATTCTTGTTCTCGAATACGTTTTCTCTAATTGTGTAACTTCAGGTTCCGTAATATCTGAATCCACCCCTGATTTTAAAGAGAACTGTCAGAAAAAAAATAAACACAGCACAGCCCACACATACACAAAAAGCAAAACCAATAAGCAAACAAACGAGTCAGTAAATATATAATGAGAGATTGTTTGAAAAACTATACAGAAAGTAATTATATGTATGAGAACAGAACTAAGATGAAACACATCTTGATTTAAAAAATATAAATTGACTAGACTCATTTATTAAAATAATAACACTTCCATTTGAGTCATTATAAATATTCATGTATATAGTGTGTGTCAGAGAATCACCAAAACTAACTGACTTAGATTGAAAAAAAAGGATGGGAAATATATAGCAGACGAATGAAGACCAAGAATAAATTAGGTGTTACAATCTTAATATCAGACAAGGTAAAATCCAAAGGAAAAAGCATTAAACAACATAGAGTATACCACTATTAATAAACATCTTAATCTGCTCAGGCTGCTATAACAAAATACTTTAGACTGTGTAGCTTATAAACAATAGACATTTATTTCCCACAGTTCTGGAGGCTGGAAGTCCCAGATCAAGGTGCACTGGGTGAGGGCGAGTTTCCTGGGTCATAGATGGCACCTTCTCACTGCCTCTTCACATGGTGGAAGGGGCTAATGAGCTCCCTTGGGCCTCTTTTATAAAGGAATTAATTCTATTTACAGAAGTCCTGCCCTCATGAATTAATCACTTCCCAAAGGCCCTACCTCTTAATACTATCACCTGGGGATTTAGGAAGTCAACATATAAATTTGGGAGGCACACAAACATTGAGACCATGGCAATGAATAAGAGTGAAATCCACAGTGAACATTTAACAGATGAATTTCTATGCAAAAAAGGATATAACATTGGCAGTTATACAGAAAAAAAAGTTTAAAAAAACTTAAATGTGATACGAATACATCAGCAGTAATTTTATTCACCTCTATGAGTGCACAATAGATCAAATAGGCATAACATAAGTACATCTATGAAAAACCGAAGTATCATAATAAATGAGATATTACTAATTCTGAGGTCTCCAACCCTCAGGCTGCAGACTGGTACTGGTCTGTGGCCTGTCAGGAACCAAGCAGCGCAGCAGGAGGTGAGCATGGGTGAGTGACTGAAGCTTCACAGCTGCTCCCCATCACTCCCATCACCTCCTGAGCTCTGTCTTCCCCCCTACCCCACCCCCAATCATGGAAAAATTGTCTTCCATGAAATCGGTCCCTGGTGCCAAAAAGCTTGGGGACCGCTGTACTAATTGATATTAAGTTAACTTTGTTCCCTGAATGTAAAGAGCAAACCTAATTTTCTGGTACCCATGGAACATTAACATTAGGACACACACACGCACACACACACATAGACACACACACCTTGGGCTGAAACTAGAGAAGTCCATAGATGAAGAGCTATGATTGTCCTGAGGGAAATCCTATTATTGGGAACCTTAAGTTTTGAGGAAATTAGTGTCTAACCCTGGTGAATCTTCTCAGGGCATGCAGCTAAACCTTAGACACTCGTGCAAGACTGGGAACATCTAAGAATCTATAAACTCAGTGAGAGTTTTGGTTAAAACAATAAGAACAACAAATGTGCCGACAAATGGAATGAGAAGGAGACCAGCTTGTCTCTGCTACAGCCCCCAATAGGGTAAAAATAGCATCTCCTGACTGTGAAAGCATAGGCCTGCCTCATTAATTCATATTACCTGAACAGGCCAGGAACTTCTCACATTGAGAAATTAATTTACAGTTCCAGGTTGTTAGCATTCTTTGATACTAGCAGAGGCAACCTCAATTCTTCTCTGGAGACTCATAATCTACTAGCACAGGATTTTCAGAGATTATAGCCAGAAACTAGACTTAACTATTAACAAATGCCAAATACATGCAAAAATAAATCAAATTAACCTGATCAGAAAGCAATAGAACCAACAGAGAAACAATTGGATATATCAGATATTAGAATAGCTAGAGAAGAGAATATATATTAATATACAAAAAACTACATATAAAATATTTAAGGCAATAAAACTGATTTGAGAAAACATGGTCAAATGTCAAGAGACTACAATTGCTACAACATCGAATTAGTTGTGAAGAACCAGCAATAGCTTGCCAAAGATGCATTATGCTAATGGTAAGTATAAGATGCATCCTACCATTAGGAAATTTTCGAAACACAAAATGATGAAGACATCCAACTAAAGGACTCTGTAAACCAATTGTTGCATGGCAAAAACACATCTTTTCCCTCCATTGGTTGCCAGACAAAATTTCGGTTGTACTACTTTTCTTCTAAGAGGAACTGGTAATCACTTGTCCAGGATAATTCACCTTTGAAACTGCAATGCTAGCCTTTTCTTACTCTTGCCAAATTCATCTAAAAATCATGTAAAGATCATTTTAACATTACCAATGAGACTAATGATAGACATGTACATCCTTGGCTGTAGTCACAGCTACTATTACCTGGAGACACATTTGCAAGTTTGAAAATGGTTTATGAGTGTGTTATCTGTCCAACAGTTACATCTGTTTGCAATGTACTGTATAAACTTTACAGTTGGTAAAAAAAAAAAATTTAATATAAGCTTTTGTATACTGAGATTACATGGAAAAGGAAAATAACATTTTAGTGTTGTCTTCCTGGCCTCTTTCCTTTTATTTCTCTGAGTCAGCAACATGTGCAGGCTTATGCCTTTGAGTGGTTAGCCAAGCTGTGCCAACCTTTCACCCAATGTGAAATTCCTACTTAACAAAGAAACTAGGGCCTTTTTCAACATTTAAAACATATTGGCCCATGTCTACAGACTTAAAAGCAACAAAACAAATTGCTCAAATGGAAAATCTGTAATTTAAAAATACAATCAATGCAAACCACAACTCTTTCATACAATCTTTGAGAAAGTCTCCCCTTCCCGAGGAACACATTTAATGAATTGGCAATAGCTGGATAGTGAATGATACTCCCAGAAGTAGCACCGTAACTACATCTCGAAACCCCGAGTGTTTAGATTGGCTTTTCTTGAAATAGTTATCTAATAAAATGTTGGCTCTGTGAGATTTCTCTCTTCGCTTATTGTGGAAGTCTAATGGCCAGATATTCGGTCTTCTTGTTTCTGGCAGTAACAGTTTGAGCATTTGACCTAATATGGAATTTATAATCCTGGTGGTGTGAGCAAAAGCTAGCTATGTGGTTCAAAGTCCAGCAGCAGAGGCCTTGCCTGTTCTGAGAAAGCCCTATCCAGGACAGCAGTGCTGGGGCGTCCCAACCAAACTGCCCTGCGGATGAGAGCCTTCCGTTTTCCTGCTGCCTCTTCTTTTTTGTTTTGGTCCCTTTATTTAGTGTCACTGTATATTGTGCAAGGTATCAAAGATCCTTCTAATATGTTCCTTTCAGCCCAGACTAGAGTGAGTTTCTGTCCCTTGCAATCAATAAGCCTAACCGATATAATATCTCAACTAAAATGTAAGCTATCGGCTATGAAGAATGCATATCTTTTTTCAGCCATTTGTTCCAGGTTTAATGCAGGTGAGTTCATTATATGTAGGTACCGTTTCCCTTTCTCTCTCTTAGCTTTCTCATTTCTGAATTTGTATATAAATAAATATAGTGCAAAACTGAATTTGTCTAACATATGTTTAGCTTTTCTTTTCCATTGTTGTGAAGTATATATAGCACAAGAGATCGGGGAAGAAGCCACAAGATAGCAGTTAGGAGACGCAAATTCATTATCCAGTGTTCTGTGAATGCATTCCTCTGGGGCAAAATAAAAAATATTGGAGTAGTTCCACTCTGAAGTCAACTGCTTCAGAAACTGTGGACTCTGTCAGATTTAACTCTCAAAGGAAAATGTGAAGTACAGAAACAACGGAAAAATGAAAAGTAATGGAAAAAGTTGTATATAATAAGTAGAAGTAAAATAAACTTTAATATTTTAAAAATAAGATTTAACATTTTTTAAGTGTTTACTCTGCATGAAGCACTGCTTCAAGTGATTCAGATCAGGGTTTCTCAACCACAGTTCTCTTGACTTGTGAGGTACGAAAATTCTTTGTTGTGGGGGTGCTGTCTTGTCCATTTTCAGATGTGTAGCGGCATCCTTGGGCTCTAGCTACTAGATGACAGTTGTGTGTGCACACACACATACACACACACACACACACACAAATTATGACAATCGAAAGTGTTTTCAGACACAGCCAATGTTACCTAGCCTGGGATTTGGGGGGTATGGCGGGAAGTTACCCTTGATTGAGAACCACTCCTTTAGGTGATTTAGTTACTTAATCTTCAAAATAAACCCATGAGATAGAAATGATCACATGTTTTACTTGATAGGAATTATCATTACTCTTTTACAGATGAATAAAAGAAGGTAATAATATGTTTGGTTAGTCAGCCACGCAAATAGCTAAGAAGGGGAAAAGCTGGCGTTCAAAGCTAGGCAGTTTGACTCCAGAATTTTTGCTCACATTATTTGTCAGTTGTACTCAAAATGGTTGGGCTCAAGGGTCAGTTGAGGGTTTATTAAATTTATCAAAATACACAGTTCAGAAAAAAATTATGCATTCTGTTTATATATTCTCATTTTTTCTTAGCAGGAATGTCCTTAAATATTCAGTACCAGGAAAAGATTCACAACACTTAAGCTCACATTGAAGTCATCACTCCTGGATTTTAGATATACTTAAAAGAAGCCTTGGTAGGAAAAAGATGTGGAAATACGATTTTTAATAGTCAACATGAGTACCTTCTTAAGTGAAATGAACAGCATGCAGACAGTTCCTGTCCCTCCTTTCAACATACCGTGGACGTGAGCTATGAGCTGCGTCAGCCCCACCCCAGTGCAAACACACGTCACGTTCAAGTCTGTGCTTACCTGCAGACAGCTCACGTAGAACTAAAATAGCAACTTGGGTTTGTGCTTAAAGCTTTCTAATTTGGAGCACCTACAGAGTTATGTGAGAAAAGCTTTGATGTGGTGTTTCAATTTATTTTACTAAACCCGAAAAGCATGGGCTGTAGGTAAAAGAAGGGAATGAAATATGGAGAAAAAGGAAATGTGGGGAAAGAGAGCGAGGAAAAGGAAATAAGACTGCATTTTTTACTTGAAAGCAATCTTTCCCTTTAGGTTATCTTTTAATTTATAATTTAAATTTAAAATGTAAAAATTTATAACTTTTTAAATTAAATTTTAAAACCCATTTATAACTTGAGTCAGCAAACTTATTAGATACATCTGTCAATAATTCTACTTCTGGTAAACAAATAAACAAATCCATAAAATGTCATTTTTCTTCCTAAAGCCCCCAAAATTTTATATTTGGTACCTTAATATATTGAAACATGCAGCTTGCAGACCTTTGGTGTAAGTCTGCAGCTTTAACTTGTCTAGGACGTAGGGAGGAGGCAGGATGGGGATTGAACTGTACTTGCAATTTTAAGATAACTGGTTCTTCAGAGATGGCAGTTCCAAACAGCATGCTAAGTCTAAGTGGAACTTAGTGCCTATGGATTCAATGCAGGTTATAATTGAGTTATTATTTGCCCTTTCAAGGACTTATGCAAAGCTTTATTCCCTTAACATGCTACACACAAGGTGACATTTCTCAGCAGTTTGACTTTTCAATTATGGATCTTTTGGAAAGCTAATGATGTCTATATTGTTAATACTGCCAACATTGTGTCAGTACATCGAAGAACCTGTGATATTAAATATGCTGATGTAAAAATACATGTTATTTCTGCTCAGCCGTGTGCAAACAATCTGGCCGAAGTGCTAGAATTATAGGGAAATCCTCTCCAGAGATAAAAGCAGAATGGAATTCTGTTGAGAGCAGTTAAAAGGCTCTTTTGTTTTCAGTGGTTTCCTGAAGTACTTAGGCCAAAATTTTAGAAGTTAATTACATGGAGTCTCTCACTCAAGACTTCTGATTAAAGTTATAATATTCTTGCCGTATTATTCTTACTTCGGAGGGTTGGGAGAGCATCATTAGACATTATTTAGGCAATTATTTGAGTTTTAAAAAATCCATACAAATTGAATTTTTGAGTAAAATGATTGATAATGTTTAAAGTTTCAAGAGAGTATAGCAATTCTTCAGGCAGCAAGATGTTATAAAGATCTAAGACCAAATATTTTCTATCACGTAATTACTATAACAAAGCTAGGATCATATTCTTAATGTTTATTCTTCACAGTAAACCCTCATTTATTAGTTATGAGTGTTGGTGATTGTTCAGTTTGATGAGTTCCAGATGTTTAAATACAGTGACAGCCTATTGATAAAATGAATTATAGTGACCAAACTAACAAAGTAAAAGCACATTCTTTTCAAAAGTAAAAGAAATAACAAATGTGATATTTAATCACATATTTAAGATATCGCCCTTCCAGATTCTTTTTTTTCAGGTTTTTATTACTTGTTTCCAAATCTCTTCCTTAATATCTCTTTTAGATGATAAATTCTAACAATAATTTTATTTCCCATGTATAAAAGTATCTGTCTGATATTTTCAAAGAATAAAACCTTATTTGGAATTAAATTAAAATGCATACTACACTTAAAGAAAAATTACATTTGCTGGTAATGTCCAAATGGAACAAAATATTTGGTGTAGAAGAGAAACTATGTAATGATAAGAAATAACAATGTTGAACAAATGTTTTATTTTAAGGGGAACCCAAGAAATAGAAAGGAAGTCTTAGACTAGTATGCTCCTGCTATCTTAGAATAGTATAGTAGTATTGATTTAGAAGTAGTTGAGAAACGTTTGTGTCAAGAAATAGATAAACATTATTCTATAGGCCATCACTATAATATAAATTTTAGAATATATTCTTGGAGGCCGTTATTTAATAGAATTTTTAGAATGTCCAATAAATAGCTTCACTTATAATTCAGAGACACTTCATGTTGCTTTTCAATCTATATAAATTGTTATGGTGAGTATCCCATATATAATTTCTGTATAATGATAATAATAATAAATATTCATAAAATAAAAC
Source organism: Indri indri (assembly GCA_004363605.1). Lineage (NCBI taxonomy): Eukaryota > Metazoa > Chordata > Mammalia > Primates > Indriidae > Indri > Indri indri. The sequence goes on along the minus strand of RJWJ010005592.1, from coordinate 32,150 downwards.
AAAAATATCAGAGATTAAGAAAAGGTGATTTTTCCCTAGCAGTCAAATTCTGTGCTATTTGTATTTGTTGATCTTGTTTTACTCATTTTGCAGTGGAAATGAATTTGACAGTGGTAGAAAAGTGAAGTAGAAGGAGCCTTCGAAAAAGAAAAACTCAAACTTATCATTATATAGCAAAATTTAAAATGTATCACATTTGAAAGTTAACCTTGTAATGAAAGGATGACTTTCTGGAAAAATCTTTTCATACTAGGGAAAAACAATAATTATCTTTTTTTCAAACTATAAAACTATAAAAATAAGGATGGTGATAATTAATCCAGGTTCTTGAACAAAGGGTGATAAAAGTTTTGATATAGTTAGAACATTTTTATAAGGAGGAAATCTTTGGGGGAGAAAGTGGTAAATACGCACAAGATTATCATTAAAAATTTTGATAATCCTCAATATCAAAGGTGATTTAATTATAGAAATAGCCAAAAATCTAGTAAATAATTGAACAACCAAACTGGGTAAATTTTCGTCTTATTTTATTTTGTCGTTAATGGGAGATGAGACTAATACCAATTTTTGCCTAATTTATAAACTGCTGTTAAAGATAATTCTAAATGTCTCTGTAAAATATTTTAAGTTAAAACATAAAGTGAATTTCTTCTTTGAATGATGTATCTCCTTTGGATTAGCTTTCTGTTGCTGTGTAACAAATTCCACAAATTCAGCAGCATGAAACAACACCCATTATTAGCTCACGGTTCTGTAGTTCAGAAATACGGACATGGCATCATTGGGTTTTCTGATAAGGGTCTCGGAAGGCTAAAATCAAGGTGTCATCTGGGCTGCATTCTTCTGTGGAGCTTGAAATCCTCTTTTAAACATACATCATTTGGGCAGGATCCAGTTCCATGCAATTATAGAACTGAGGTCTCTGTCTCTGGCTCTCAGTCAAAGGCTACTCTCAGCTCCAGGAGAGCACCCATATTCCTTTGGAAGTGGCTCCTCCATTTTCACAACATAGTGTTTCTCTCTCATTAAATCACTCTCATCTTCAAATTTCTTTGGCCAACAGCATAGCCAAGAGGATCCCCTGATGAGGTGTAGCCGACTCAGGATAATTTCCCTATATTAAGGTCAAAAATTTTGGAAACTTAATTACATCTGCAAAATTCCTTTCTCATATAACACAACATCATGAAGTAAGTGTTCGTGGTGTTTTGTTTTTTGTTTTGTTTTGTTAGAGACAGAGTCTCGCTTTGTTGCCCATGCTAGAGTGAGTGCCGTGGTGTCAGCCTAGCTCACAGCAACCTCAAACTCCTGGGCTCAAGTGATCCTCTTTCCTCAGCCTCCAAAGTAGCTGGGACTACAGGCACGAGCCATCATGCCAGGCTAATTTTTGTTTCTATTTTTAGTTGACTGGCTAATTTTTTTTTCTATTTTTAGTAGAGACGGGGTCTTGCTCTTGCTCAGGCTGGTCTTGAACTCCTGACCTCAAGCAATCCTCCCACCTCAGCCTCCCGGAGTGCTAGGATTATAGGCGTGAGCCACCACACCTGGCCTGTTTTGTTTTTTTGAGACAGGGTCTCATTCTGTCTCCCCAGCTAGAGTGCAGTGGCAACATCATAGCTCCTTGCAACCTCAAACTCCTGGGCTCAAACAGTTCTCCTGTCTCAGGTCTCCCTAGTAGCTGGGACTACAGGTGCACACCACCACGCCTAGCTAATTTTCCTATTTTTTTGTTTGTAGAGATGGGGGTTTGCTCTTGCTCAGGCTGGTCTCCAACTCCTGACTTAAGTAATCTTCCTACCTTGGCCTCCCAGAGTGCTAGGATTACAGGTGTGAGCCACTGCACCCCGCCAATCAAGGAAGTTATGCCTAATCATATTCACAGTCTCCAGCCACACATACAGGCAAGAGATTAGAGAAGGGAGTCGGTCATTAAGAGGCATTTTGAAATTCTGCCTACCACAACCTCCTAACTGAGCTCTCTGCTTCCTTTAATCTCTGATCTGCTACTAGACAGTTCCTTTTTTTTCTAAATTCAAATATAAGTGAATTGATCAATACCACTATCACCATCATCTATCCCATTAATGTTCAATATTTTGTTGGTTTTTATTTGTTTATTCTTATGGTAGCACATTTAACTGATGTCTCTTCAAATATTTTCTGCCTAGCATATATTTATACCCAGTGCTCTAGCTTCATTTCCCTAGTTTTAGTACTGTTTTAAGACCTTTCTCACCTCTGGGCTCTCTTATGCTTAGAATTTTTATTTCTTCTAACCTACTGACTACCTCCCAATTTACACTTGGTTTTTTAGGTTCATTAAGATTCCAACTTACACATCATATCCTTCAAGAACTTTTGCTATTACTTTTTCTCCATCCTCCACACCTTTGTTTTTGATAGATGTCCTTTCTCTGTGATCCCACATGACTTCTATGAATCTCCTAACATCATTGTGTATTTTGGTTACCTCTTGTTGTCTCTACTCCACTGGATTGTGACCCTGTGGAGGAAGAAACCTTCTGAAGTTTCTTTCATGTCTCATCTGTTGTATTTCTGATGTCAAACATAGTTCATATGACCAAAAAAATCTATTGAATTCATTAAATTTTGACATTTTGCAATTATTTAACCTTGTCCATAAAAGGCAGATAATTTGACTCTTTTATATTCTGGTTATTTCAGTTACCTTGTGGATTAGACAAAATCAACAGTTACTGACTTTTATAATCAAGTGGAAATTTAATTTCTATAGAGCTAATTCAACACTTCACTAGATAAATGGTTATTTGTATATCTAGAAACAGGGTCTTAACTATACATTATTTTTTGCAGTTAGTAGAATAGATAATACTGGAGAATGGACTAAAAGAGCAACGAATAGGACCTTATATTGAGACATAAGTAATGAGGCAAAAGAATAAATTTTTGATAAAGTGACAAAGTCAAATAGACTGGCATTGTTTTCTTGTTATGGTATTGTACTTATCTTGTCTGAGCTTTATATTCTAATTCATAGTTTTCTAGTTTATTTAATTCATTATATAAAGAACATTTCAAGTGTTGGAAAATTCCTGTAAGAACTGATTCCCCTAAGCCTGCCAGGCACACAAAAGCGTTTGTGTAGTTTGTTTTCTTTCATCGACACTGATTAAGTGGCTGCCCATGCCGTTTTACCTACCTGCATTCTAACCTGTTTTTTGTTTGTTTGCTTTTTAGCGAATGGCAAATAAAGAAGCTTTTAATTTTCCCATACATTATACCCTAATTATATCATTTTGTAGGCATCTTATCACTCATGAGTAAACACTGAGGTATTAACATTAGTTTTACTAACATAGTGTTTATCCTGTAATGTAGATGGTAGAATTATAGATATGATTCTTAAAGAAGATAACCTGCTTGAGAAATGAAATCCCCATCATCAAATACAACACACCCCCACAATCACCCTCCCACACACAGACACACACACCACACCCAAATACATATATTTCAGGGAGAATTTTCCTGTTGATACTGAAAAATTAAAACATGGTCCTTTATAATGAATCATTTTGAGGGTAATTGGATATGTTTCTGCACAGGAAAAATATTTTAAGCATTAGCATTATGTGTAAATTAAGTTGTGAGAAATAACTTATCCAGTGTTTACACAACACTTCAACAATCTTCACTAACAGAACTATATAAACCCCATTCATGCACAAGTTCAGAAAACTACTTAACGGTTTGCACCTGACATCTCCCTGAATATGTTATCAAGTCTTTCATTAAAAAAAAAAAATGGTACCTTTCATTCAGAAGCATTCAATAGTCTTTATAGACTCTCCTTTTCCACATTGTGCTTTTAAGCAATTGAGAGTTTTTATTAGTTGTCAAGAGCTTGTGTTTTTAAGAAAATTCTAAGTAAAACAAACATTAATAGGTTACTTTTAAATATCTGACAACATTTATTCAAGAATTGATCACATTTTTTAAAAGTGGTGAATCCATCTTAATTGTCATACTGGCATTAAAAATAACTTCCTTGGATTATAGTTTTTATAATTTCTATCTTCAAATGAAATAATATTGACCTTGAATCTTACACCTTTACAATCGGGATGAAATTCTTCTTCCAGGAGATCTTCACATGTAATTATCAGTTGTTCTTTGCCTTATATATGTTAAATTACATTCAAATAAATCTACTTCAAGACTCAAATTTTCCATATGATATATTTAAAATTTAATGTGAGAAACGTTACAAATATGAAAAATATACTGATCTTCTTCTGACCTAACAAAACATGAAATGCTAATCAGAGGTTCTCAGCCTTGGCTGTTGACTAGAAGCACCTGGGGGTGGAGGTGAAGCTCATGAAGATCCTGATGTTCTGACTGCACCTTGGATCATTTACGTCAAATTGAAGCATGGGAACTTGGCACCAATAGTTTTAAGAATTCCCAGAAATTTCCAATGTGCAAACAAGATTAAGAACCATTACTCTAAGCTAGTGGCCCTCATTTTTTACATATTGCAATTATCAATTGAGCTTTTAAAACTTCTTTCAAAAATTCAAAACTGCATTGCATACCGGTTAAATCAGGTAGAATAAGACCCAAGGATCAGCATTTTTTTAAATGTTCCAGGTGATTGCAGTGTTCAGCCAAGTTTGAAAATGAGCGCTTCAGATTGAAAATTGGTTTAGATATATTGATGCTCTGTGTTCGTGGATTGTTTTGATTTTATAAGATAGTGAGGTGGTGGAAAAAATGGCAGGAAGAGAAAAAATAGCATTTTTAACAAATGCTATTTCGTAGATTCTGTCTATTTAAAAGCAACTTAATGAAAACGTAACCTGTCTTGAAGGTGACACACATTAACAAAGGCTTTTGTGTGAAAATAAAATAAAAGTGTTTAATAAAGATCTGAAAGGTTTTTTTCTCGGAATCAGAAACAAGTATGTGAATCATTGTTATCATCCATCTTTGATATTTACCCAGAGGAAATATATCATAAAGTTAACAAGGATATGCTAAAGCAACTGTTAGTAAATAATTTATTTCCTTTCTTATATATTGTTCCCTTTGTTGAAAAACTGTTAAGTGATAGATGGCTTATTTCTCTATATACTTAGGTAAAGATGTACAATTCTCAAAAATTGTTCTGACTCTTTGATCTGAATTGAGCTTGAATTCTTCCAAGTTCTATTACCATATACATTAAGTTTCAGTCTAAATTTTAAAACTTACAGTTATGACTTTTTCAACAAACATTCCAAAGAAAAGTCACAATCAGGTCAACTTCTCGAAATGCTAGAATAACAAAGCTAATATAATCACAAACTTTTTCCCTATAATTATTGTTTATCCCTATGTATGTTCAGATAATATTTGAGGTAGTTCACAGTCAACTGTGATAAAATAGGTAGACACACCCAATATTATCTTTGTGTTATTCTTTCTGTAGCAAGTAAATCTGCCAATTCAGTACAATGTAAAGATAAATAAATTCCAAAACATGGAATAAGTTACATTTTGAATAAGTTTTTTTTAATTCCTTGGTGAGAAAGACTGTGAAAATTATATATTAGAATTTGGAACAAAAACGGGAGTTTTACTAAAGAGATTATTCATGTCCTTAAACTCCTATTTCTATATGTAATGTCAGAATCATGATATCGTATTCAAAGGGATGATATAATTATATAGGTGCAGAGACTCTGCAGTGCTCCTACATCATACACACACACACACACACACACACACACACACACACGCACACACACTCACACTCACCTAAAAATTTCTTAATCTTTACTGACTATGGAAATTATGGAGGTAATTGTATTTCTACCCCCTGATTTTAACCATATTTCAGAGATCCAATATTGAACACACAGGATTAAAACACATCCATGTTTTAATCAAGAACGTTTTCCCTGCTGGAGCTATCATTTACATCAAAGGCAATTGTATGAACTCAGTCTTCAAAACCATTCAAGAGGCTAGAATGATTTTCTGTGGAACAGAATTTAACCGAGATTCTACATGATCAGCCAAGAACAATATGCACTCTTGACTTGTGCTGATTTATTCACGTACTCCATGTTGGATTAGTTTTCTGAAGATAAGTTTCTGTACCTGATGACTTCCCAAAGCCTTGTTGAGCATGTGACTCAATGAATTGAGAGGAGTTTTCTGTGTTGGAAAGCCTGTCCTTTTTCTGACGATGGAAGCTCTTGCTGTGACCTTTAAACCTAATGTTTGGTCTGCTGTGAAGCCCTAGCTGAATTCTTGTCTCAGTTGTGAGGAAGATTGAATATAAATGAGTGAAACACCATGCTTATGGAACAGTGCATAGATCTTTGTGTTAACGGATCAACCAGCTCTAAATTTGACTTCTCTGCTCCCCAATCTTTGAAAAGAGAATAACCATCAGAGATGAAACTATGTATATTGCCCCAGAACACAGATATTAGGGATTCATAGCCTGACTCAATCCAATCATTTGGGAAAGAGTTTCATCAGTAGAAGGAACATGAGTTTAGCATGAGATTGCCCAAACATGGGTCTGTGCTCCATCACTTACCAACGCACTGACAGGGGCAAATTATGTAATTTCTTAAAGCCTTAATTTATTCATTATAAAATGAAAACAATAAAACTACCTAAGAATTTGTAAAGGCAATTAAATGAAACAGAGCTTGGAATACATGTAACAGGGCAAGTTGCACACATCAGGCACCAAAATAATACTATTACAATAGTTTTCCTGCTCTGTAATTGTAAGGAAAGAAAAGTCTGGGTTTGAAAGTATGCTGACTTGAAGAGTAATGAAATAAATAATAGTGATAAAACTACATAAAACTGAATTTCGACTTTTCTCTGTAATCACATTCCCTTTCCTTCTTTAAACCCATTTTCTAGTTGTTTTTCTTACTCATCTGGAAGATCATATGCAGTCTAACCATTCCACATACATAGAAACATACTTTGGTTATTATGCCAGAAAATATTTTTAAGCCAATGTATGAATTATAGATCAAAATATATATATATATAATTATTTATGGATAATTTGGCCTCTTAAAATATATTTTTATACCTAGTGGTAATAAAAAATATGTAATAAATCAAGAAAATTAAGAGCCACCCTCACACTATATATTCATGCCTCTGATGTGGTTCCATAAACATATCACCACATTGTTTCAAAACAGAAGTATGTGTGGCTTGGCAGTCCTAGAAAGATTGAAAAAGTTTAATAAATTATCACTGTATCCATTATAAAACTCTATTAGGAACATTTTGGTGTAACTACTGTTTTACTTATTTGATTAATAAAAACTAATACTCATTGTTGTAGATATTGGCAGGACCCTACTCACCTTCCTAGAAACTTTTGCTCAGAATAACTCAAAACTTGCTGCTTTGAAAGAAAATTTGCTGAAATGGAAGATTTTGAAATCTTTTTCCCCATCTCGTATTTATAATATTCTCTATATAAAGACTTTCAGTCACTCTTTATAGTAAGGATTTCAATTAGTATTAGCTAAATGTTCAGCTCATTCACCTATGCAAATAGTTTTGTGATACCATGTTCTACATACCAGTCATGATTGGAATGCTTTGAGTTGTCTCAATCTTTAGACATGTGTTCATTTCATTCTCTTTAATTTTATTTTTTAAAGTATTGAAAATTAGCCTTTTCATGGTCATTTCAAAATGCTTCAATGTGATCATTAGAAAAATATCATACTAACCCCAGTTGAGGGGCATTCTATAAAATACCTGACAAATATACCTCAAAACTATGAAAGTCTTCAAAAACAAGAAGAATCTGAGAAACTCTTACAGTCAAGGCAAGGCAACATAACTACTTAATATAATATGATATGCTGGATGAGATCTTGAAACAGAAAAATATTAGGTGAACGATGGAACGGAATATGCATGATAGTTAGTAATGTATCAATATGCCTTACTTGATTGTAACAAATGTACGGTACTAATATATAAGTAATAGGGGAAACTGGATGTGAAGTGTATGAGAACTCTGTACTATCTTTACAATTTTTTGGTAATTCTAAAACTATTCCCTCCCTTTCCACAATCCATGTTGAGTATTTCACGTCAATCTGAAAAATGATAGTACATAAATTCAAAGCAACAAGTCATTATTAATCATTCAGTATCAAAACTTTCCTTGCCCTTAAAATTTACTATCATATTGTGCAGATAATATGTATAAGCAAGAAACGTTTAAAAGAACAACCCTGGGGCAAGGTACAATTAAGGGTTAGAATGAGGAGATAAGACAAAAAAGAACTCGACGTGGAGAGGTAGATGTTCTAAAAAGTGAGCTGTCTCAGAAAGATCGTTCAGGGATGTGGAATAGTGCTATCTAATAGAAATTTTTGTGCTGATGGAAACGATTCTGTGTGCTGTATATTATGGAGCTACTAGCTACCTGTAGCTGTGGATCACTTGAAATATGGCTTGTATGACTGAGGAAATAAATGTTTTATCTTCTCCAACTTAAATTCAATTGAATTTAAATAGCCACTTTTGGCTAGTGCCTATTGTAATTAATGTAGAGTCAGTGTAGAGTTAATGTTTGAGTGGAACACAAAAGCCCAAGTAAAAGTTGGATGGGCATTCCATTTCAGCACAAGGACACATTATAGTAAATGAAAGATATGCGTACAGAACAGTGAGTAGATCTATGAGCTACATGATCAATCAACCCTAAAACCTGTCCCACCTTTATACTTCTTGTTCTTTGAGCCAACTCATTTTCTATGTAAGCTAATTTTAGCTCTTCATATGACCTAAATATCCAAATTTAATATTGTCTTTAAGATATTTTTTTCTCTAGTTTAAACCTGATGTTTAGATGAGAGAATTGAGAGAGGCACAATTAAAAAAAAAAAAAAGATATATCTGAAATCTGAATCATCGGGGAACTTGGCTTTTCTACATCCCTAATCTTCGGATTGGTTTTTATGCCTGGTATTATGCATAGTACATTGTGATGAGTCATATTTAGTCTAACTTTATATACTAGTGTCTTGGCAGCCACAGTTTTTAGATTGGTTAGTTGGAGTTCTTATAGAAAGGATATCACTTTCATCCTTCTTTACAACTCTTATCCACTTAAGTTGTAAAAGCCTGTAGAACAGGAGTTGGGTATAAGAGAAGGGTTCTTCCACACGTGCAGGCACGGAAGAATCTGAGCTATAAATTAGAGGAAAATGCATCAAGGGAGGATTATTTCTACCACGTAATTTTCTATCAACCTCTCTAAAATTACCTAGAAGACTGATCCAAAGAAGCAAGTTATAATAAATATTGATTATTCATCTTCCCATAAGAAACCATTAAGAATAATTCCATTAAGCCTTATTGTGTTCATATCATTGACCACCAATCCTCAAAGGTCATTCATCATTATCTGAACACTTATACCTGAAACCTCTCTGTATTCCTCCACTACTAATGTGACCCAATATCCCACCCCTCCCAAATGCAGCAAACACTTCCATTAAAGCTCCCGGGAATGCCCTTGCAGTCATCAGTAAAATTGCTTATACACAATCTTCTTTGAGCACTCACTTCACTTTCTGGCTCTAATTGAAACCTAGTTGTTTCCGAGGTCACTTCTTTCCCTGAAGATCTCTCAAGCAGAGAAAAGCTTTTCTCCAGCACCCTACAAATGAGACAGCCTGGAGGTGGTACCATCCTTGCTTCTCACTGCTGCTTCCAGAATATTTATCTATCCTTGTCTCTCAATCAAACCAGCTACTTTGAAGCACCTGGCATCAGGCTATACCAACTGTTATCCCTCCTTGTGTGGACATTTTTCAAATTCCCAGTCACTCTCCTTTAATCATTGAAGATTTTAGTGACTGGTTCATGGGCTTTCCTTCCAAAACTACTTCTGTTTTTATTCTCTGAAATATCAAATTCCAAATAGAAAATTAATCTAACATGTAGACTGCATAATTTCTTGACCTTTCTAAAACCCTTTTCAGTCACACAATTCTGTGATTTTACCCTTAAACTTGATATTTAACATAACAAAATTTGCTGTTTCAGTCATCTTTCTGACCAGAGATTTCTATCATTCCAGGTCTCTAGTATCCCATCCCAACAATTTTTTGAGCCCATTAGAACTGCCAATCTATTGACCATCACAAGCATAAAAAATAAGATGATGCATTGGCCTTTTATTGCTTAAATTTTTCTTTTAAATCATGATAGGGAAGAAAAAATGGCAAAGGTTTTAGGCAAGTGGGTATCAGGGGAACTTAGATCACCTTTTGGCCCAGGGCTCGTTCTGAACTTGAATGTACATTTTACAAAATTAATACATGCCGTACATACTCACTGGTTTGGTATGTTTGTTTAATTCCAGTGGATGTGTTTTCTTATCAATGACTATGTAGAGCAAGAGTATAATGAGAATGTATTATGTCTATGAGTATGTGTTATGGGATTCATTGCAATGAGGTTTATGACACCAAGGGGTTAAATTACAACTTGCTCATTTTCTCCAAATGAAATCCAGCTAAAACTATCAAAAGTCGTGTCTGGGTCATTGGAATAAATCAGTGATAAGGACAGACAAAAAGTGCAGCTTTTTCATTCTATCAGCAATATTTATTCTGAAAACCTATCTAAATAATTTAACTGCTGCCTATAAGTAAAAAAAAAAAAAAAAACAAAAAAAACAAAAGTTAGATTCATACTACTATTTAAGCCAGGAAATGTAATTGAAATTCTTTAGTGATCTCTGTCCAGTCTGCACCATCCGATTCACTTTCATCTTAGAAGGAAATTGCTTGGGTCAAAAGTCATTGCTTTAAGTCCCTAGGTATATTATAAGACACAGAATGTTAAACTCAAAACCATTATCAAGTTTCTGATAAGGGCTTTTGTGGTAAGAATTCTAATTTTTGTATAGTTATAGTTATTAATAAGCATTGTGGACACTTAGGCTCTCACTCCTACATTCGGCGTGCTTGTTCAATGGAAACATGCCACAACCAAGGCTCTCTGATAACGTACCTAAATTCTTTCTCTGTAGCATGACTTTGTCTTTGTCTGTCTTAAGAAGCTGCACTTGCATGTTTCTTCCCAAGAATGTCAATGTGCTTTCTCTTTCACGTGTTTGCTTGGAAACGCAGACTGGTACAGAAACAAGTGCCAGTGTCTACCTGAAACTTACTTCACTTAAAATCTATAAAGCATCCATCTCTTGGAAGACTGTTAAGGGTTTATATTTCAATTTAATAAGCCATGTCTTCCCAGTAAGGTTGGTACTATTTGTAAATTAATCCTATACTTATAAAATACAAGGAGAAGTTGATAGGACTTTAAACATGATCAATTTTCTCCTTAATAGATGCATAGATCAAATGTGATGCTAGATGTATCCTGACATCATTTGCTCAGAATTTATTTTGCCTTTTGGGCATTCTTGAGGATTCATATGCAAATTTTGCATTTTGTGGATTTTTTAAACTACGTGTTTTATATCAGGCTGATCTGGATGAACATAAATGGGAAGTGGATCATTTTCAGTGAAGGAATGAATGTATATAATGAAAATGAACATTCTAATATGTACTGGGTTTCCAAGGAAATGTCTCATCTTTGCAAAGCTCCCTAGCCAATATAATTGTATGGTTTTGTGGAAGACAAGACATATATTGTATTTTCTTATATTCATTTGTTTCACATATTATACTGAGTGACTGACATGTGTCAGGTACTGTGCTAATAAAAAAATTAAGGCTATATGTCTTTTTACCTCTGTCCTTCGAAGAGCTCTATCACGGAGGATATTTAAAATGTTTGTGATCATACTGTCCTTTTCCCTTCTGTGAAGTTTAGTTGCTCTATATTTAATATTGCTCTATTTTATGGAAAATTAAATCATTGGAAAAATTCTGCTAAAAATCATATGCTGCATTATAAAGCCAAATAAAAATTTTCTCATGACCTGAGGCTGTAGTGGAATGTTAGAACCATGGTACTTTTTTTATCAGAGTAAATTACTAAGAAGAGGTAAATTGCCTCAACTAATAGCTTGAGGTTCTTCTGCCTATGATTGCCTGAACTGACACTTTAAATCTAGGACAGTTTGTTTTTGCAGGACTAAATCTATTCAAGCAATTCTATGGTGAGATTTGGTAAGTATTAGAAAATCTATCCTGCTCCCAAAATACTTTCATCACAACTATATCACATCACTTAAAATGACTATCACTAAAAATCTGCCTATGAGGTTAAAACATTCACCCCAAAATTTCTATTTTGAAATGAGTACCCTAGAAAAAAGGTTGATTTATCTTTTCTTAGACCTTACTACAATCATAATTTTTTGAGTAGGTGAAAAAGAAGAGAACACAGATCAAGCAAAAATTTTAAATTATCAGTTTTATTGAAGAATATTTTACATACAATTATTTCACTCCCTTTAAGTATATAGTTTGATGAGTTTTATAAAATGCATTACTGTGTTATCACCACTGAAATCAAGAAATAGAACCTTTCTTCATCCCCAAAAAGTTACCACATGGCCCTTGGTGGTCAAATACATGTTACCATCTCTTGGTTTATGACAGCAATGTGCTTTATACATACAGTTTGCTCTTTCATAGAATTTTATACAAATTGAACCATACAAAATGTGGCTTCTTTCACTCAGCATAGTGATTAAGGTCCATCCGTTATGTTCAGGGTATCAGCAGTTTATATAACAATTTACTTTTTGATGAAACACTTGGATTGTATCCAAGTTTTGGCTATTATAAGTAAAGCTGCTATGTAAATTCTTTTATGAGGTTTTGCATGTTCATACATTTTAATTTCTTTCGATAAATACTTGGAATTGCTAAGCCATACAGCAAGTGCGTGTTTAACTTTATAAGAAACTGTCAAACTGTTTTCCAACATGACTATACAATTTTACATTTGCTCCAGCAATGTATGAGAATTTCAATTGCTCTGTCTTCTCACCCACATATAGTATTGTCAGTCTTTAATTTCTAGTGGGTGGTTAATGATGTCTAATTACGGTTTCATTTCCATTTCCCTGGTGACTAAAAATGTTGATCTCTTCACATTTGCTTTTTGGCCATTCACATACCATTTTTGGTGAACTGTCTAATCATATCTTTTGCCCATTTTTAAATTGGGTTGTTTGTCTTATTCAGTTGTAATAGTCCTTTATATACTTTACATGCATGTCTTTCATCAGGTACAAGTTTTAATAAATATTTTCTCCCAGTTGTGGCTTGCTTTTCATTTTCTCAGCAGGGTCTTGAGAATAGAAACTGCTTTCTCTCCCATTCTTTTTTTTTTTTTTAATGAAGTTCAATTTATCAAATTCTCTTTCATGTTCTGTGCTTTTGGCTAAGAAATCATTGTTCAACCCAAGCCCAGAAAGTTTGATTGTTTTAGAGCTTTCCTGTGTTTATATGTGAGGTAATGGTCCCACTGCTGGGCAGGGATGGGGAACCTGTGGCCTTAAGGCCACATGTGGCCCTTCAGATTCCCAGCTGTGGCCCCTCGACCGAATCCAAACCTAAGGAACAATTCCCTTTATTAAAACGATTTGTTCTGTAAAATCTGGGTTCAGTCAAAAGGCTGCACTCAAGGATCCAGAAGGCCACATGTGGCCCCAAGGCCGCAGGTTCCCCATCTCAACTTGACAGTATGTTGGTGGGTCTATTTATATTCTGTTTAGTGTATCTCATTGATTATATGTTTATCCTCACATCAATATTTTCATGACAATCTTGATTAATGTATAAGTTGAAATTAGATACTATAAATCCTCCAGTTTGGTTCCTCTTTTGTTAAATTGTCTAGATATGTTAGTTCCTTTGCATTTCTGTTTAAATTTTAGAATCACTGTGTCAGTTACAACAAAGCGTTGTGGAAATTTAACTGTGGTTAATTTAAATTATAGATCAGTTTAGAGAAAATTGACATCTTAAAAATTTTAATTCTTCTTATCCGCAAATATGGTATAGTCCTCCATTTTTTGGTCTTCTTTAATGTCTCTTAGCAATATTTTGTAATTTTCAGTGGATGTCTTGCATATTTTTATATGTTTCTTGCACATATTTTACAAAATACATCCCTAAGCATAGCACAATTTAGTGCTATAATTAACGGTATTTATTTAATTTTAATTTCTTATTTATTTTTAGTGTATAGAGATACAATTAACTTTTGTGTAATGACCTCATATTTTACAACCTTGTTAAACTTACTTATTTACTTCCAATAAAAAGTTTGCTATAATTATTATCTTCCTTTCTATGTATGTGATGTGCTTTGTTCTGGTTCTTTTTAAAAAAATTTTATTCAATCGTTTGTTTTCAGTAATTTGATTATTGTATCATGGAGTAGTTTTGTTTATATTTATTCAGCTTAGTTGCTCTTTTTAAATATACTAATTTGTTTAAATTTGAAATATTTTGATTATCCTTTTTAAAATTATTTTATTTTTAATTATTGTGCATACTTAATAGTTGTATATATTTATAAGGTATTCTTTCTTCAACTATCTGCCCTGCTCTCCTATGATTCCAATTTCACTTTTATTGGAAAACTTGATATTGTCTCACAGGTCCCTGATGAACCACTCTTTCTTTCGCTTCTTTCTTTTCTCTTTCTGTGCTTTATTTTGGATAGTTTCTATTTGTATACCATCAAGTCCACTGATGTTTTATTCTGCAGTGTCTAATCAGCAATTTATTTTTCCTGGATATGTGTCATATAATCTTGCTCTTTGGCATGCCTGCTAATTTTTTCTTGGATGCAAGACTTTGTGAAATGTGTGGTTTTGAATGGTGATTTTTCTCTTTTAATAGTTTTGAACTATTTTCTGGCATGAGTTAAGTTACCTAAAATAAGTTTGATCTTTTCAAGGTATGGTATTCCAGTTTTTCACTGAAGTTTTAAAATAGTCTTCTAAGGCCATCACATAGGCATAACTCTTCTGAGGACTCTACCTAATGCTGCACGTACAGCAAAGTTTAACAACTCTGCCTGTTGGTAACACAAATTCCTCACAGCCCTAAGTGAGCTCCAGAGAGTTTTCAAATTATCACTTTCCAGTTTTTAACCCCCCTGCCTTCATGAAATTTTATTCTATGCATTCCAGATTGCTAATCAATCAAAGACTCAAGAAGACATGTCTACAGGCCTCCAAGACTTGTGCGTGCGTGTGTGTGTGTGTGTGTGTGTGTAAAACTCCCTTCTTTGAGAAATTCTGCCCCACAAAATTCAGCCAAATTGCTCACTGAACTCTCATTTTTGTTTCTTCAACTCAGCTAGATTGGTAGGCCCTGTTTGAATTCCTCTTTGGTGCACTGTGATCTGTAAACTGCCCTCCAAGTTTGTTACTCGGATTTATTACTCAGATTTTTACTCAAATTTTAGGATTCACCTAATTATTTTGCTAATCTCAGAGATCAAGTTTTATACTGCCTATTGTCCAATGTGTGAATTTGGTTACTTTATATATTTTGTCCAATTTTATAAATGTTTTTGGAAGAAAGATAATTTTCATAGCAGTTAATATTTCACGGGATAGTAGTGAAACTTCAGGTAAATTTTGATTAAACAATATTGGACTATTTGAAGCAAGTCAGCAAGGTAAAGAAGCTGGATAGATGGGTTCTGCATGAATTAAACGAGCGTCAGAAGAGAAGTCATCTTGAAGCTTGCCTTTCTTTGCTGTCACAACATAAAGGCCAACCATTTCTATAAGACATCTAGAGGAAGGAGCATGGTTCTAAGGCATAAAACTGAGTAGAGAATTGAAGCGGGAAATTCTGGAAAACCATAGGATAACAATGAAAGGAAATAATGCATGAAAACAGAAAAGACAAATTTTACTTACTGCCCAATTTTTCATTTAAAAATACTCTATTCTATTCCATGTTTATTTCCATGGAGAAATCTATGGAGCATTCAACAAAGTTCCGTAAAAAATCATTACCCCAAAATGCCTTTTTCCAAATCTGAACTGCTGCAGGACAGGAAGTACAGGTTTGGCTTTAAGAAAATATCAGATTGGGTTAGTTTCTTCTCCTCCACCCTTCTCCTGCTGCTCCCTTTTGAGCTATGTTTTTCATCTGCTTAATAGTTTGGCACCTCTGTCCTTGCTGTCTCTTGCTCCTTGCATTAAAGGAGCCACATTTAAATTACCACATTAAATGTATTTATTCTCTAAAAACACTTTACATTCATATCATACTTTCACAAAGGGCTCTCAAATACATATTTCATAAAATCAACCTCTGAGACAGACATTATTTTCATAGCTTCCAAAAACCACTTACCGTATTGAGAATTCCCCAAACCAGTATATGTATTCAAGGTTTCTCTCTTAAACTTAAGACCCATACATCCAACTATTTTCTAGACTCTTCTACTTAGACAAACCCAGCATATTCTGAAGTGAATTTACCAATTTTATTCACCAAATTTATTATTGAAGAAATTGCCTTTGACATTCAAGACATTCAAGGAAAGGAAGCATGGGAAGGGCAAGAATTTGCTGAATTTCATTATAAGTATTTTAATATCTTTTAAAAAATGTATTCATTGATTAATTTTGTCAAATTTGAAAAACCACTATAAATAAATAATGCAAAAAGGAAAAAAAATATTATACTCTGTCCTCATCCCAAATGGAACATCCCAAATGGAACAAGGGTCCTGGCTCTGTGGGGGAAAAGAGTATTGGTTATTAAGTATGAAATGTCTGATTTCCTTAAGTACTAAGTTTGACAGTTGATATCTCTGACATTTCCCTCTGACACTTCTTGTTCTATTTTTATTGTGAAGGTGCATCCTCATTCTTTCAAATTCATGGCTTGGCTTGTGATTATCTTTCACATTTTTTTAGAGCAATTTTTGTGAAACCATGGATAAGTCAAAATTTCATGTTATTTTCAAATATGAGTTCTGTCGTGGAACAAATGCAACACAGACAGCACAAAGTACCAATGAAGTGTTTGAGCAGGATGTGGCTAATGAATGCACAGTATGTCGATGGTTTGAGAAATTCCATTCTGGTGAGTTTAATCTTGAAAATGAGACATGAGGGCGACCTGAGACCAAGGTGGATAATGATGAGCTGAAAGCTGTAGTGGAAGCAAATCCATCTCAACCTACGTGTGAATTAGCAGCAAGGTTTGATGTTAGTATTCCAACAATATTGGACTGTTTGGAACAAATCAGCAAGGTAAAGAAGCTGGATAGGTGGGTAGCACATGCTTCATATATTTTGTCCAATTTTATAAATGTTTTTGGCAGAAAGATAATTTACATAGCAGGTAATCTTTCACAGATAGTAGTGAGACTTCAGGTAAGTTTTGATTAAACAATATTGGACCATTCGAAACAAATGGACAAGCTAAAGAAGCTGGATAGATGGGTTCCACATGAATTAAACGAGTGTCAGAAGAGAAGTTGTCTCGAAGCTTGCCTTTCTTTGTTGTCATGACATAAAAGTGAACCATTTCTACACTGTATTATTATGTGTGATGAGAATTGTATTCTTTTTGACAATTGCAAGCATTTGGCACAATGATTGGGTAAGGATGGAGTACTGAAACACAGTCCCAAACTGAATATTCATCAAAAAAACAAAAAAGCCAATGATGTCTGTTTGGTGGTCCAGCGCTGGTATTATCCACTACAGCTTCATAAAACCTGGTCAGTCTATTACAGTGGATGTTTATGGCAACCAATTGGACAAAATGATGAGGATGCTTGTGATTAAGCAGCTGAGATTGATCAATAGAGACAGGCCAATCCTCTTGCAAGACAGTGCTTGACCACATGTTTCACGAACAATGCTGCTGAAACTACAGAGGCTAGACTTGGAAACTCTCTGTCATCCGTCTTATTCACTAGACCTTGCAACTGACTACCACTTCTTCCAGGCTTTGGACCATGTCTTTCAAGGAAAAACATTCAGTGTATACAATGGAATATTACTCAATCATAAGAAATGACAGTGATCTAGAACCTCTTATATTTTCCTGGATTAAACTTAAGCCCATTATCCAAAGTGAGACACCACAAGATTGGAAGAATGGGCTCCACTTGTACTCGCCATCAAATTAGTACTAACTGATGAACACTAGGGTGATCACATGGCAGTAATACTCTCCAAGGATTAGGGGGATGGGGGGGTAAACCCGCAACTAAAGGACATGGGGAACATTGTAGGGGGGAAGGGCATGCCTTTAACCCTCGCTTGGGTGGGGCAAAGACATAAAGTGTAACCATGATGTTTGTACCCTCATAATACCCTGAAATAAATAAATAAATAAATAATTAAAAAAATAAAAATAAAATCTCTACGTCTAAAAAAAAAAAAATATTCAATTCTCAACAAGCTGTGCAAAGTGCCTTTCATGATTTCATCACCACTCACTCTCCATGCTTCTTCACTGCTGGCATAAACAAACTACTATTAAGATGGGAAGACTGTGCCAATAGTTTAGGCACATAATTTGATTAATTGTACTGCTACTTGTTTGAGATATAATAAACTAAAATTTTGATTCGAAATTGAACATTTCATATTTAATGACCTAATACAAAGACCTCTAAAGTCTTGAACTCCAGCAGTGGGCTTCAAGCACAGAAGGAAAGGATATTGCCCCCTTCACTTCAGGTTCTTTCTCCTTCTACAATAGTCTAGGATAAAATAAATCCTCTTGGTTTTTTATTTAAATGTATATACCAAACTAAATTTATGGGGAAAAAAGACCAACATCAGCTTTTATATGGTGACAAAAAGAAAAATTTCTAAATACTTAGGTCATAAATTATATTACGTGATTCCTTATAAATGATGGGCACTGATAAAAGCAATATTAGATGTGTTCAGATACTAGATGTTTTAAAATTATTTAAAAAATGATTATCTTTTAAAATAGTCATGGCTTTGTACTAACTGAAGAATTAATTGCAAAAATGAAGAACTGAAATGTTTGCACTAGGAGTCAGAAAAATAGATGAGAAACAAGGTGCTTTTTATGTCATTTTGATTTGTGAACCATATGATGTACTACAGATTTGAAATAAACTGAAAAGCTTGTGATGGTGGCATTCTCCATTCCCACAAAAAGCTAAAAATGAATGTTAGGTATTCAGTCAGTGGCCCAATCTATGTGACCCAGACAGGGCCTATTTTAATGACAATTGAGAGTGTTGTAAAATTGCACAGATCTCATGAAACAAAGATAATTTATTACAGAACAGGAGATAGATACTCCAGATGTGGAATCTGAAGGAAATATTTGAAAAAGGAAGACATAACAGGAGGAAGCAGATGATACTGACGGATGTTTTAAAAAGGGCTGTCATATCATCCTCTTGTTTGGTTTCTACAGATACTGTTAAACTAATTCCGATGAGTGATTTTACTTCAGCACTATCTTTAGATCAATAAAGATTCTCTGGAATGAAATGTTTCTTTCTATTTTTTTTACATTAAGTACAATGTATTTTGCCATTTTTAAGGGAAAAAATTAAAATTGCAAATTCAGCTTTGTAGTGAAAGATTAGCAATGCAATTATTTTTCTGCTCTTAATTTATTAAATAATTAGGATTTTTTTGCTCTATTTTTAGTTAAAGACTGATATTTTAATATGTGTGAAATGATAGATGTTTAATATATTCTTCAACTGAGTTTCATGATATGCTTACTTGTAGATAATCATAGATTGGAACAAATATTATTCATAAACTTTTTGACTAGTTTTCATAAATTCATATTATTCATATTAAATGCCACAATATCATCTTTATTTTTTACTATTGCATTCCCCAGAATCTAGGCTATCAAGTCATAGAAACATTATGAAACTATAATGGGGCCAATCCTAGACATCCAAATAAAATAGTATTTTAATACATCATAGCATTCTCTCCAAATATACTATAATCTAATTAAGATGTATAAAGACTGCTAGAAAACATCAAGTTTGAATTAATCATTTTTCAAATAAAGGTATTTATTTACCTTTTTTTCAATTTTAGAACATTTTTATTATCCAAAAAAGAAGCCCCATACCCATTAGCAGTCAGGCTTCATTTTTCCTCACCCCTCCTAGCCTTAAGCAATCACTAATCCATTTTCTGTCTTTATGGATTTGCCTATTCTGAACATTTCCTATAAATGGCATGATACATTGTAATATGTGGTCTTTTGCATTTGGCTTTTTTCACTTAGCATAATGTTTTCAAGGTTCATTCCTGTTGTAGCACATACAGGTACGTTATTCCTTTGTATTACTGAATAATATTTTATCATATGCTATGTTTTGTTGATGAGCATTTGGTTTGTTTTCCCTTTTGGGTTCTTATGAATAATACTGATACAAACATTCATGTACAAGTTGTTTTGTTTTGTTTTGTTTATTTCAGCATATTACAGGGGCACAAATGCTTAGGTTACATATATTGCCTTTACCCCACCTGAGTCAGAGCTTCAAGCGTGTCCATCCCCCAGACTGTGCGCACCGCACCCGTTAGGTATGAATATACCCATCCCCCTCCACCCCCCTCCCACCTGCCCGACACCCAACGAATGTTACTACTATATGTGCACTTAAGTGTTGGTCAGTTAATACCAATTTGATGGTGAGTACATGTGGTGCTTGTTTTTCTATTCTTGTGATACTTCACTTAGCAGAATGGGCTCCAGCTCTATCCAGGATAACACAAGAGGTGCTAGATCACCATTGTTTTTTGTGGCTGAGTAGTAATTTTGTGTGAAAATAGGTTTTGATTTCTCTTGGGTATATACATAGGAGTTAAATTTGCTTTTTAATGTGGCCACTAGAAAATTTAAAATTACATAGATGTCTTGCATTATAATTTTATTGCAAAATGCTGATCTAATCAGATGAAATTTCCAGAGAAGTTCTCATCCTGCTGTATTTTCCTGAGTAAAAAGGAAAATACTTAAACTTGCCAATTACAGATGTCTCGGTCTCTTAAAGTTTTGAGTAGTTCCTTTTTCCTCCTGCATAAAACAGTCTTTTGCAGGTAAATATTCAGCTGGTTTATAAATTCCACTCTCTTGCTAGACTATTCCTCCCTTTCCCAGAGGCGGTGCCTGGGTTGGAGGGAGAGCTGGGGGAGAGGTCTGTGATTCCAACATTTCCTTTGGGGTCTTTACTAGTCCTGGACACGTGGTTCTGGGCTGTGTGGCACTTTCGTCTTGTCTGTGGGGTCTGGCATGCTTGCCCACTGACGAGTGGCAGAGGGAACCTCTAGAAGGTGAAGGCTCATGCCTCCGCTTACCTAAGCATGCGACACAGCTGTTCCTCCTTAGCTCTGGGCACCTCCCTGTTGGTGCAGGGAACTCAGATGGTCTCCTTAGCTCAGTCCTTCCCTCATGCCGCCCTCAGGCCTTTCCAAACTCACATGGTTCCAGCACCATGACAAACATGGAGAATTATTCCAAAGAATCAGAGTTTTCTAGAAATATGCACCTGAGATGTAAGGAGCAAGACTTGCGCTGATCATTCCTTAACATTGTCTAGTTATTTCTACCTTCCCTTGCCTCCCACCTCAGAGGAAGAGCCAGGAAATTTCACTGGAATTGGTGAGACTATTGGAGATCTTGATTTTAAAAAATAAATAATTCTGTGCTAATTACCCAGGTATGTAAATCTGTGCATAAATAATAATTGTACATTTAAAATGGGTGCATTTTATTCTGTATAAATTGCATCCTAGGGGTGTGAGGCATAAAAAATTACCTGTCAGGTACAATGAACACTATTTTGGTGAGAGGTACATTAAAAGTCCTGGCCTCAGCATTATACAGTTCATCCGTGTGACAAAAACATACTTGTACCCCGTAAATCTATTGATATAAAAAAAGAAGAAAAAATATTACAGGCTGCAATGAGAGCACACACCAGGAGCAACTAGTCTGAACACAAAGATTCCAAGGCAGAATAAAAATATGGATATAATTTTTAAAATTAAAAAACCCTGAGGTATGCACCCTTAGAACCAGATAACTATTATCAAGGTTAACTGACTTCTTTTATTACTATTATTATTTTCTCTTTATTATGTTTTTAATAAAAAAAATTACCTTTGTACTATATGCTCATAAGACTAGTCAAAGGAAGCCGAGGCAAAAATATCATTTGAGGCCAGGATTTTGAGACCAGCCGGAGGAACATAGCAAGACCTCATCTCTACGAAAAAGTTTTTAAAAAAATATTGTAGTTAAACAATACAGAGAGATACAGAGAAAAACTTAATCATTTCCCTACCACCATTCTCTAGCCAATTGCCTTTGGACAAGCAGCTTTTATTGTTTTTACAATCTCTCTGTGTTTACGTTAGAAATATAGGTAATATATATAGGATCTTTTCCTCTTTTTTCTTATTTTACCAATAAAAACCTTATCTTTACTCATTGCTCTGTAACAGTCTTACTTAACACAAAAATATCTTACCACAATATCATAAATATCTTCCCAGGACAATGTATATAAATTTAACTTGTTCTTTCTTTAAATCAAATGAAGATTCATAATCAAATTCGTAAAAGTCTAGTGATTTCCTCAACATCTCAGAACTAGGTAGTAAACTGAGCACTGGAATGAGGCTTGCTGTCTTTCAGGCCAAGAGTTCTTGCTTCCAATTCATAAACTCAGTTCAATTTTTGGAAGACTCTTCTAATGGTTATGAAGATTTTGAAATGAACTTGAATATATCCTATTGTTCTTAAGGCATACTCATGTGTTTTGACATTGGGTTAGTTTAACAGAATTGTTTTTAAGTCATTAGAATATTGGTTATTATTAGAGAGAGGAACTGTTCCTGGATGTTAAAAAATCAAAATCAAAGGATAAAGGAGTGTGAAGGAAAAAAGCACAGAATCATTTTTGAAAATGTTTCTAGAGCAAAACAAAACAAACTAAATTAAAAAATTTAGGGAAGAAGATGAACTGGGTTACAAAGACAAATGATAAGCAAAGAAACAAGTATAGCTTATGTATATTACCAACTAAATGTTGATGCATAGCACTGATAAGTCAACTGAAACTTAAAAGCCAGATGATCTCAACATGAGTGTTGGGAGGGGTAAAGCAAAATAGAAGGCAAATGAAAGCATGGTAAAAATTTTTGCCTTATTTGGGAGGAGACTATAGATAGTGTTAAACTTTTGATATTGATATAAAACTGTGTTAAATATTTATACTAAAACAAGAAATAGGAAGAATAGAAATAGGATATATGATGTCTAAATCACCAGATGAAAGCAAAGAAACAAAGGAGATAAATTCAATAAAATATTGAAAATAAAAGGATGGAAAGTGATAGGCAAGGTAAATGTTTATAAAATCACTGTGGGTTGAGCAATATTAATATAAGATACAATAATATTTAAGGTCCAAAATCCAATGGTAGTTCTAATTTTAGTTGTTTGAGATATCTCCATATTACTTTCCACAGAGGTTGTACTAGTTTGTAGTCCCACCAGCAGTGTATGAGTGTTCCTATCTCTCTGCATCCGTGCCAACATATGTCGTTTGGGGACTTTTTGATAAAAAACATTCTCACTGGAGTTAAGTGATATCTCATCGTGGTTTTGATTTGCAATTCCCTGATGATTAGAGATGTTGAGCATTTTTTCATGTTTCTTGGACATAATTTATATTCTTTTGAGAAGTTTCTTTTCATGACTTTTGCCCATTTTTAATGGGGTCATTTGATTTTTTCTTGCTGATTTTCCTGGGTTCTATATAAATTCAATTTATCAGCCCTTTATTAGATGTATAGTATGCAAATATTTTCTCCTGTTCTCTAGGTTGTCTATTCACTCCAATGATTGTTTCCTTGACTGTGCAGAAGGTTTTTAATTTGATCAGGTCCCATTTGTTTATTTTCGTAGCTGCTGTGATTGCTTTTGGGTCTTCTTCAGAAATTCTTTTCCTAGGCCAATGTCTATAAGAGTTTTTTCAACATTTTCATCTAGAATTCCTATGGTTTCATGACTTAGGTTTAAGTCTGTTATCCATTCTGAGTTGATTTTGTGATAAGTGAGAGGTACGGATTCTGTTTCAGTCTTTTACATGTGGCTATACAATTTTCCCAGCACCATTTATTGAGCAGGGATTCTTTTACTAGGAGATTAATTAAAGACTTTAATACGTGTTTCCCATATCAACAGAACAGGTTTTCTAGCCATTTCCATGTCATGCAGTAGTTTTATGTATGGGGAATTTTGTATATATATATTTATTTATACAAATTACTTAAATATTTTTAGAACCAAGGTTTTTAACCTGGTAAACTGGACTTATATGTAATACCCTTAATTCACATTTAAATCCATCCCATTTGGTGCCATCCTGGAGTAAGGAACTCTAAATTTGTTGCAATGTTTCCTATTGTTTCTGACAATGAATTGGGGGAAAAGTGCGGGTGGGCAGAGACAAACTCTACTTCAGAAATTTTCAAATTACATTGAAAATTTTTTCATTCTTGCTCAGAATGTTCATAGCATTCATGTGAATCTGTGGACTAACCAGATTCTTTACAAAGAAGGTTTTCTAAATATGTAACAAGAGCTACAACTGCCAAATAATTCTACAAGAGAAGTTAACAGTTTTCTTCTAGCTCTAAAAATACTAAGAAATCCTTCAACATTTCTGTTCTAATTTTTCCCCACGCTAATTAGATGAGATTTTAATCTTAGAAACAACCCTACTGTGTTCTTTTTCTCATTTAATCGGCACATCAGGTCATTATTTGCACTTTAATGACACAAAGGAGTGGCAGTTGCAGCTATTACATGGAAGTCTCACTCTGATGCCACAGAACCATTAGAGGTGAAGTCAGTTATGAGTCATGGTATGCTTGTGGTAATTAAACTGTTCTACAACTGTGTCCCACATGTATTTTGTTCTGTGTCAGGAAAAACTCAGAATCCAGAAAAACTTCCACCAAACAAATGTCATCTATAGTGTAAGACGAATCTGACTGAAACATACATTTTTATCCTGAGGAAATAGCTCTCCATAGATGGACAAGTGGCATGATATAATTCCCATTATCATGGGTCACATCTTTGTACTAATGAGTCTATTATTAGATTTAAAATACTAATAAAGTGGTATATTTAATGTCTCCAAAATATATGTTCCTATATATGACTTTACTGTTGAATTTTTTTGTTTGAGTAAATAATTGTTATAAGTGATTTCTTTCATAATAACAACTTTCTAATGAATACACTAAATTCCAAATATGCAACTAAGAAATGGAAACATAACCCCTGGTCAAAAATCTAACATATGTATCTCTGTTATTTCTGAAGAAAGAGAACTGTGACATAATTTGATAGTCTTAGACTCAATTATTTTTTCTTGAATGTATAATTTGGGGAATTTAATAATAAAAATTCTTTTTGAAAAATTGATCTCTCATTATAAAAAATAGTGTAAACACACATGCATGTGTATATTTAATTTCAAATAGCTTCGCATACCCCCACAAAATGAAACCTGTTTTGATATTAAAATTATTAAGGATCTGGCTTCTAAAGGGTCTCATAATCTTAAATTGTAAAAGTCTGAGTCTTGTAGCATAAAGCAGGCCTAGCAGATGGATGGAGAGAACAATACACAAAGCCAAAAAAAAAAAAAAATGCTCAGGATGTGATGGATTTTTGGACTTTGTGCAAACACATAGGGTGGCGCCTACTGAGGAGGCTGCAGAAAGAGAGAACATAATAACAAATCATATTTTTTTCTGTTTTAAACTGAAAAAAAGTAATTGTATAACAATGTGAAATAATTGTGAATTTGGTTGATAATTTTGTCAGGAGTAGTTCACTGTACGTGCTCTGAGATATTTTTTTTGCCCCTATCACCTTAACTGGTCACTTGCCCAGAATGGGTTGTGTTTATAAGTCATGAGATGCTTCTTCCATGACTTTAGTGGCCTCTAAACTCATGTGAAATTTATATGTTTAAATCTTGTCCAAAATGAATCACATCTGTTTTTTTGGAAACTGTGGCCAACTTGAAACATTCAAAAGAAAATGAGAACTAAAACTGCTTCATCTGGCTGAGTGGTTCAGAAGGAAAGGATGTGAAAGGACATACGATCTTAACATTATGGATGTTACTTTATCCCGTTGTTTTCAGTTTTAGTATCAGTGAAAAGTACTAAAACTGAAATTTGGATACAAATTACCAAGTGGCAAAGCTGTTTCAATCATAATTGAAGTAGAGAGAACATTTTTTTTTTCATCTTATAAAAAAAAGAAAGTCTTCGTTCTGTGAATGAGAATTAACAACCAAAGTTTTCAGAGGCCCAGCATAATGAAAGCAGTCATTAATTATTTTAAAAAAGCTTATTATATTAATACAAACGGAATTGTAATAAATTAGGCTGAAGTCACTTAGCTTTGAACAGTCAGACTACTTACATGAGTATTTTGGTTTTTCTTCTGTTTATTCCATATGATTCTTTGGATCATCCTGGTTATTTCCTGATTCTTTCTTAGTTATAGCATTTTATTGCATAGGGATTGAAGACTGAAGATAATATTGTAGCATAATATAAGTTTGGGTAGGACAGTCTGGCTTAACAAATATGCTCCAAAATATATAGTGGATCAAAAACAATGGACTATTTTTGATACTGTTAATAGTTCAAGAAAGGGGTTACTTTTCAACTGGCAACTTTCATCTCGTGGTGGTTCAGGACCCAGTCTCCTTCTTCTTGTGACTCTGCCAAATCAGAAGCAGAGTTCTTCATTTTTTTGCTTTTGTGCAATAAACCCATCTTTCACTCTGACAAAGACCCTGTCTGAGCATAATGGTTTTAACTACATACAATAAAGTATTTAGGGTTATAAAGGAAAGCAATTATATGAATATAAATTTATCAAAATATATATATTAATAAAATTAATTTGGGATATAGTAGTAGATGTGCTTTTAAATTAGCATTAAATAACTAGATCTAGCAGCACACCATAATTTTGAAATAGTGGTGAGTGTAAGTAATATTTTGAGATATCAGCAACAGGACTGTGATATGAAAATATCTGTGATTTTGACCAGTGGCTAATCACGGGTACTACTACTACTACTTGGGCTTGTTGACTGCTATCAAAAGTGAAATAAATGCTAAATTTAAGTTAGGGACAGTTAAAATAAATACATAATTTGTTCTCATGCAAGTTCATGGGCTCCCTGGACTCTAGCCAAAAATGCCCAAGGACTAAGAATCTTGACCCTTGTCTACTCCAAACCATCAGGAGGGAAAAGTGAGCATGAAGGGGCATTTCGGTTTTAGTACATTTTGCTGATATTAAAACTGCAGATATAATGAGATAAAGTAATATCCACAGTGTCAAAACTGTATATCTTTCCCCTGTTATAAACTTTGTCCCCAGATTTGCACACATGACTTCTCATTGCCCACAATTCAGGCCTGTAGCCATGTCTAACTAGGAGGGAGACAATGTGAGGAGAATGTAGGATTAGGCAAACAGAAATAAACAGAATTTAGAAGATATCTGTAAACATTTCTCCTTCAGTCATGGGTGGATTGGGATATTGTAACTGATTGAATCACCAGATATTTACTCATGGGATTCACCATGGAACAGGCACTGTCCTAGGTTTTGGGGATACCACAGTCAATAGCTATATAAAGTCCTTCTGTTCTCAGAGGTTTCGTGCTTGTTGGGGTAGAGGAAGGGATGAAAATAAATGCACGAACAAGTAACCATATAATAAGTCATATGCTATGACAGGCATCTTCTGAGATCACTAAATATTTTGTTTCTTGAGACAAGCATTGCATGTCTTCTTTTAAGTCATGCCAAGTAGTCCAAGTATTCAGATAGAGTCACAACAGTCAAAAAAGGCAGTTTGGTTCTAAGAACAGAAAAAGCTAAACCTAAACAAAGCCACCAAATCTTAGATCTAGGTCTTTAGTGGACTAGTAGGGAGGGAAGGCACAGATTTTGTGGAAAATAATTTCTTATAATCCAGTCAATTTATATTAATAGATCTGAAACAGGGAATCCAATTTAGGTCCTATTAAACCTTTTATCATCATAAAGGTAAATGACCCTAGTTCTTTAAAATATTTTTGTCTTTTAGTTTTCATGCTTTTTTTTTTTTTTTGGTTAATTGGCCATCTTAACAAAATGTGCTGACAAAGTGGGATTAAATTACATTATAATAATGTAGTATATAGAGCAAGAATTAATATTTTCTGGCTTGTGAACATCATATTTCTAGAAATAAACTGGCTTTTACCTAATAAAAATACATTAGTGATTCATGTTTGGTACATATTCAATGTGTGTACCACAGGAGACAGATAAGCATCTGGTAGAGTCCCTTAAAACCTAATAGTAACAGAAGGAGAATGAGGATGACTCTCCATGGAAATCAGAAAAATTGGGGCTGGGATTTTAGGAATGGACAGTATTTGAACAGATAGAAACCTAAGGAAATGTCATCCCAGAAAATACTGTGAATAAAGGAAAAGAAAGCAAGCATGTTCCAAAAATGGTGAATGTCCTAGGTTGACTGTAGCACAGGGTTCATGAGGAAATATAAAATGCTGATCAAGTCTGGAAAAAGTATGAAAGGGTCAGATCATGGATGGCCATGAAGTTCTGCCAAGCTTTCAGTAATTAAATACACACACATGCAGACATACATAGACACACACACACACACACACACACACACACACACACACCCCTAGTAGGGAAATAACTTGGTAGTAACATGAAGAAGAGAGAGGAAGCAGAGAGACAGTTGCGTCGCTACTGGAAAATTCAGGGAAGAGTGGATAAGTTCCTGAGCAAGGCATTGGCTACAGAAAGGGAAACAAGTGAATTAATTTGGGTGATAATTTAGATTTAGAGATAACTGGTCATTATAGTCAATTTGTTTCAGGGATAAATAAGAGATAAGAAGTTAAGGGAGTGATTTCTGATTGGTTAACCTAGAGGACGGTGATGATGTATAAACTATGGCAGGAAACCAAGGCAGTGGCACAGATTGAGGGAAAGAAGACAATCGGCTCAATTTGAGACATTTTAGGTTTGCTGTATGAGCAAGACATGCATTTTACACTCAGAGAAACAGTTGAGGGTGTAAATCTGGAACTTAAGAGGGGGCCAAGGTTTGAGTCATAGGTCTCCTGGAAACTATTTAGAAAGTGTGAGTAAAATCAGTTAGGAAAGGACTGTCGAATAGAACATCAATCAATTTTAAATCACCTAGAAAAGCTGTTCCACTAAGCAATCATGACCTTCTCCTGCTAGCTGCAATTTTCCCAAAATTTAACTAAATGATAGATGTGAAAAAAGAAACATCAAAAGACTCGTTAGAGTAAGGCCTTTTAAATAACCCCTGCTTTGTTTTCAGGAATAAGATTAAAAGCAGAATTTTATTTTCCTATTTTATGTACTTATTTTTCTTTTTAGATGATGGCACATGTGTTATCATTAATAGTTTCACTTAAATATTGAAGAACAGCTGGGAGCCTCTAATAGAATATACCTTATAAACCAAATTGGGTTCATGTGTCCATTCCTGAACCAATCACTGGTAGGCTAAATGGGATTACTCCTTGGATTATTTCTCTCTTCCTGGAGAAACAGAGGGATTTACCTCATCAAGATATTTAGCTGTGTGTATTGGGCATGGGTAGTGATAACCTGGAAAAAAAAATCAGGATTTTCTCCTACAGAAAGGAGGATTGGATATTGTGAAGTAGTGTCTATTATATCTTGATGATCTGGTTGATCTGGTTAAATGAATAAATAACAACAATAACAATTTTCATTTCAACCCTTGTTATCTATGCATATCAGTACATGCATGTCATTATAAAAACATATTACAAAACATGTTAGTTCTTCCTCCTTGAGTGAATAAAATTATAGAGGATTTTGTCCTCAGGGTTATTATTTTGGGTTAGCATGAATGATCAATACCAAAAATACACATATAAAAAATGTAGAGAATGGAGTTGAATGCAAACAACTTCAGAAAATATATTGGAAGATGTTGCAATGAATTTGTATGATATATTTATATTTTAAAAATGTAAGTTCACAAGGGAGGCATTGGTTTTTGTGTTTACTGGTGAATGTACAATGGCTTAAATGATGCCTTACACACAGTACGTGCTCAATAAATATCTGTGGAATGAAAAAATGAAGAAAATCTTTATATCACCTTAGTTGTTATTGTTATTCTTCTCTGAAAACAGAGAATTGTCTTTAAATACTTTATTTCTGATCATTAGGTATATAATTTACTCTGATTCTACCATTTCGTTTTGTAATATTCTTTCTAAATTTAACTATGTGTGACCTTCTTACTTGCCCTTCAACTTCATCCAAAATTCTGGGTTTAGTCATACTGGCTTCTTGTTTCCCTTCTTGGTTTTCAAATATCCTGGTATAATTTGTTTTGAGTGGATGAACTGTGTTCTTTTTGATAGTCAACTTCCTTAAACACCACTTTCTAAAAGAAGCCTAAGGATTCATTGTACTAGTTTTCAAACTTGACACAATCAACTTCCTAAAGTTAATTTTCATAAGTTTGCAGACATTTCTATTCTCTTCCCTGAGGGAAGAGAATTCAATTTCATCAACTTGTGATTGTTTCCTCAAGGTTTCCTTCTGCTATTAGAAGCCCATCTAATTTTTCCCTATGAGCGAGAATCAAATCTGATGTCTGCCCTGGGAAATTTTACCTTTATCACAGAAGACCAAGCTATGAGATCTCATTGCCTCAGAACTGCTTTGTCATCAGTAGTCTCATTTTGATACATGCCTGTCAACCCTTCTCCATCTTTATTTAAAATTGCTGTAAGTTGACTAAAGAAAACCCTATTACCATTCTTTTCCTGGTTTTGTGTCCATCTAATTTACATTAGATTTATAACACAGTTATTTCCTGTGTTCTTAACATATTAATTGTAATCTAATTATTTTCCTGTAGATAATCCTATTACTGAACCTTAATTCTGAATTTGTAGAGACATTAATTTCACAAATAATTATAAAATACATTCTCTTTTCTAAGCCAGTCCTCCAGTTCCAAGTGCTATTCTACTCATTGTCAGGTATTTTAATAACATCTTAACTCTGGCCCTGAGATAGGACCTCTGCATATTCCTGATAATTCCATCATTCAAAAGTCACATCAGAGCATATTTGCATAGTTGTATGATTATTTCCTCACAAAGGAATATAGGAAGTAATAGATAATAAGATGTTTAAAATATACTATGAAGGTCATTGGAACACATATATGTTACTGTTCACAGTGGACCATTCTATGAAAATAAAAGCATTAAAGAAAATGAGCAAATCGAGGTGACAAAAAATGAAAATCTTCAACTGGTTTGTATTAGAAAGAAAAAACATGGTAAAAGATTTGGTGAGTGCCCAGGGAAGAGTTAAAGAGAGAGCTAATCCTATTAAATAGATTAAATAAGATATCAGATGACTAAAGTGATAAGAAAATAATCATTTTATAAAGATTTAAAAGTGCCTCAAATGATGCTTCATTAATTCTTTGTATTTCTTCAACTACTATATTTTGAGTGTTACTATATGTGAGTAATCATAGAACCACTGGATGTGAGCCAGAGCAGGTAGGTTAAAAATTACAGTGTTTGCACCTAAGCTGTCTGGGGATGATGAGGTTAGGCCTCCACAGGCAAAGGAATCATAGCACTTATGTATTTCGTCAAATAAATATCATTCTTTTGAATAGATTTCACAGGGAGATTATTCCATACACCAAATTGTAAGTGATTGTGAATTGCCAAATGGGAAATTCTACCAAGAGATGTCTGTAAATAAAGGTGAGTCCTAAAGTCCCAAAACAATAAATGTTGGCGTGGATGCGGAGAGATAGGAACACTCATACACTGCTGGTGGGACTGCAAACTAGTGCAACCTCTGTGGAAAGCCATATGGAGATACCTTAAAGAGATACAAGTAGAATTACCATTTGATCCAGCAATCCCATTACTGGGCATCTACCCCAAAGAACAAAAATCGCTCTATGAA